>JAQZBX010031548.1:0-26273 GCA_029593785.1 Cabassous unicinctus | reverse complement strand
ACAAAACAATCATGCACATATAGAATTCCCATAGAACACCCTTTCATTAACACACACACAGTGGTGAAACATTTGTTACAGATTATGAGATAATATCATCAGACTATTACCATGAACCATGGTCCATAGCATACATTTGACACATTTTTCCATACTGCCCCATTATCAACACAGTACATCTTTGGCATAGATGCATGAATATTACAGTATTGTTGTTAACCACAGTCCATAGGTCACATCAATTGCATTTTCCCCATGCTTCTCCACATTCCCACCACCCTGCAATAGTGAAGTACATCCACTCTAGCTCACAGAATGACAGTTTTGTATCTGTACCCTCAACCACAATTCTCATCCCCCTCTGGGTTCACAGTGTTATTCACTCCCTAAATTATTCTCTAGCTTTCTTTCAATTGACAATTACATCTCTAAACTACCCTTTCCAGCCTCATTCCCATTTATAACCCATCTGCTACACACTATTTTTACCATCAAATCTATACATTTCCACACTTTTACAGCAACATTAATTAAAACTTCTACATATCTTAATCATCAGTAATCTTTCTCAGCCTTACTATATCCTAATAATGTATACTCTAAGTTTTAACACCATACATTTGTTCTTTCTATTTAGTTCATAGTAATGAGACCATGCAATATTTGTCCTTTTGTGTCTGGCTTACCTCATTTAGCATAATGTCTGCAGGATTCAGCCATGTTAACATATGTGTCACAAATTCACTTCTTCTTACTGCAACATACTATTCAATTGTATAGCACATTTTGCTTATCCATTCATTGGTTGATGGTCACGGGTTGGTTCCATCTTTTGGCAATTGTGAATAATGCCACTATGAACATCGATGTACAGATGGCTATTCATGTCACAGTTATCAGTTCTTCTGAATATATTCCTAGCAGAGGAATTGCTGGATCATATGGAAGTTCTATATTTGGCTTCATGAGGGATTGGCAAACTGTCTTCCACAGAGGCTTCACCATTTTACAATCTCACCAACAATGAAGTTATCTTATTTCTCCACATCCTCTCCAGCACTTTTTGTTTTCTCTTTTTAATAATGGCCATTCTATGTAGTGTGAGATGATATCTCATCGTTTTGATTTGCATTTCTCTAATAACGAGTGATATGGAACAATTCTTTATGTGCTTTTTGGCAATTTGTATTTCCTCTTTGGAGAAATGTCTATTTAAATCTTTTACCCATGTTTTAAATGGATTGCTTGCTCTTTTATTACTGAGTTGTATGATATCTTTATATATAATGGAAATGAAACACTTATCGGATATGTAAGTTTCCAAATATTTTTGCCCGTTGAATAGGCTGCTGTTTCACCTTCTTGACAAAGTCCTTTGAATCACAGAACTGTTTAAGTTTAAGGCAGTCCCATTTATCCATGTTTTCTTTCATGACTCATGGTTTAGGTGTAAGGTTTAAGAATCCACCACTCACCACCAGGTCATAAAGATGTTTTACTACATTTTTTAAGGAGCTTTATAGTTCTTGCTTTTATATTTAGGTCTTTGATCCATTTTGAGTTAATTTTTGTATAAGGTGTGAGAAGAGGTCCTCTTTCTTTATTTTGGTTAAAGATATCCAGTTCCCCCAGCACTATTTGGTGGATAGACTGTTCTGCTTGAGCTGAGTGGGTTTGACAGGCTTGTCAATATTCACTTGACCATAAGCCTATAACTTTTGATTGGGGAGCTTACCCCATTCACATTCCATGAAGTGACTGTCCATGTCTTATTTTTGTCTGTCTTTTTAATCTTTTGGTTATCCTTTCTGCTACTCTTGCCTTCTATACTTCAATCCTCTCTCTCCTGTCTTTTACTTTCAAGCCATAAGGCTTCCTTTAATACTTCCTGCAAAGGTGGTTTCTTTCTTATGGATTCTCTTAGTTTCTGTTTGCTTGTGAATATTTTAAATTCAATTTCATATTTGAAGGACAATTATGGTGGATAAAGATTTCTCACCTGACAATTTTTTTCTTTCAGAATCGTAATTATATCATACCACTATGTTCTTGCCTCCATGATTTCTGATGAGAAATCCACATTAAGTCTTACTGGTTGTCCCTTGTATGTGATGTTTTTCTTCTTCCTTGCTGTTCTCAGAATTTTCTCTTTACCTTTGACATTTGACATTCTGAGTAGTATGTGTCTCACAGTAGGTCTATTCAGGTTTATTCTAATTTTGGTATGCTGCCCTTCTTGGACATGTAAATTCAATTCTTTCATGAGCATTGGGAAATTTTCAACCATTATTCCCTCAAATTCTCTTACTGCCCCTTTTCTCTTCTCTTCTCCTGCTGGAAATCCAATGACACATGTGTTGTTCAACTTCATGTTATCATTCATTTGCATGAACCCCTTCTCAATTTTTCCTATTATTTTCTTTCTCTGTCCTTCTCTTTCTTCAATTTAATCTCATCTATCTTCTGTATCACTTATTTTTTCTTCTATCATTTCTCGTCTGCTGTTTATGCCCCCAATATGTTTTTGACCTCATCAGTAATGTCTTTCATTCCCAAGAGCTCTGTTATTTTTCTGTTCAGGTTTTCAAAATTTCCTTTGTGCTTGCTCTGTGTCTTCTTGATGTCCTTTATCTCTTTAGCCATATTGTTTTTCAACTCATTAAATTTGATTTTGAAATTTGCATGAATCTCATTATTAGCTGTCTCAAATCCTGTGTCTCATGTGGTTCTTTGATATATTCCTTTGTTTGGGCCATTTCTTCCATTTTCTTAGTATTGCTTCTTTTCTCCCTCTTGCTTTGGGATTAGTTTGCTGTTCTTTATCTAGTTTCTCCAAGGGTTCAGTTAGGTCTTTGATTTCAGCTCTTTCTTCTTTTTAAATATAGGCATTTAGGACTAAATTGCACTGTCATCACTGGCTTTTTGTATCCTGTAAGTTATGAGAAGTTGTATTCTAATTTTCATTCATCTCAAGATATTTACAAATTTCTATTACATTTTCTTCTTTGATGCACCGATTGTTTGGGATTGGACTGTTTAGCTTCCACACACTTGTGAATTTTCCCTGTCCCATCTACTATGTGTACCAGCTTCATTGCATTATGATGTGAGAAGTTGCTTTGTATAATTTCAATCTTTTTATATTTATTGATTCTGCTTTATGACCCAACATGTGGTACATCTTGGAGAAAATCTATGAGCACTTGAGAAGAATGCATAACCTGGTGATGTGTGATACAGTGTTTTGTATATGTCTAAGTCAAGTTCATTTATCAGATTGCTCACGATTTCTGTTTCTTTGCTGATCTTCTGTCTAGATATTCCATCTAATATGTGAGTGATGTGCTGAAGTCTCCAACTATTATTTTAGAGATGTCTGTTTCTCCCTTCAACTTTTTTCATTTTGACTTTTATTACTTCTTTTAGTATGTTTTGATTTTTATTATTTATATTATTTACCCCATTTTTCCAACATTTATTTCTTCAGTAGCTCCAAGTAACTCATAATCTTTGCCACATATATCATATGAAGAGAACTGTCAGAATAAGACACAGTTAGTTTATTTCAGCTAGTATATTCATTATTAGGAAGTAGTTTGAGTTGCCAACTCTGCATCTCTAAGGATGTCTGTCATCTGTCCAAGCAATACTCTTGCATTTTCTCAGATGAGTGGGTAGGCATCAAATATTAGAGGTGAACAACTCATGTTTGTTTCCACTCACCCTGTTTCCCTTCATTTTTGCCAGGTTTTGCTTCATGTAATTTGGGGAACCCTGGTTAAGTGCATAGATACTTATTACTCCTTCTTGGTGGAGTGTCCATTTTATTAATATATAATGGCCTTCTGCAACTCATATACCTTTTTTATTTTTTAATATAAATTTATAATTTTTTATTTTTAAAAGATACTTAGATTACATAAATATTACATCATTTACCCAATTCTTTTGCATTTAAAGTCTGTTTTGTCCAGTATTAGTGTAGGAACTTCAGCTCGTTTTTGGTTACAGTTTCAATAGAATATCTTTTTCCAGCCTTTCACTTTTAGCTGATTTGTATCCCAGGTTCTAAGTTGATTCTCTTGTAGACAGCTTAAATATGGTTCATTTTTTATCCACTCTGTCAGTCTATCTCTTTTGATTGTGGTGTTTATTCCATTCACATTGAATGATATTACTGTTAATCCTTTATTAATTCCACCATTTTACTCTTTGGCTTTCATATGTCATATCTTCTTTTTGTCTCTTTTTACTGTTTTGTCTATCCTTTCTGATAGTCTTCCTTTCTACACTCTCCTTCAAGCCTCTCTCACCTGACTTTTTCTTTTGGGTTGTAGGGATCCCTTTAATGCTTCCTGCAAAAACAGATAATTTTTTATGAAGTCTCTTAGTAACTGTTTATGATAGCTGGAAAATGTGTTTACAAAACATTTTGTCACTTAAGTTCCAAAAATTCTAATTCACTGGTTTTCTTTAATCTAATATTAGTAGTTTAATCTTTGTACTTAGATCCCTGAAGGAAATTAATTAGAACTTCTCTGTTTTCCTTACAGGAATAAGAAAACATCTCAAAACAGACCCAGACAGAATAGTGTCAGGAGTACCTTAGGTCCAAGTAAATCTGTAAATTTCCTCAGATACAAAAAAGCTTGATATCCTTGAGCAATTGGCTAGAAAGGTGTTATGAAGACCTTGGTAAACTGTGGTTAGCCACTGAAACCAAGGACACATTTGATGTGCTTGAGAAAATGCAGGACTGAGAAATTACACTTACCTTCCTCACAAGATTCTTAACTTCACTTATTTTTCTCTCCTACCCTTCTCCTTTGCCTATAAAAACCCTAGCTCCTATTCTCACTTTGGACTGATTTGGGGAAGATTCCCCCAGTTCCTTGCTTGTGTATTTGCAATAGAACACCTTCTCACTGAGAGAAGTGTTGCTCCATTGTGGTGCTGGATTGGGTTGGTTTTACCATAGCTGTGCTTATGGTAACATTTATTTATGATTATTTTAAACTCACCTTCAAATTTTGGACAGTTTTGTTTGATAGAGAATTTTCAGCTGGCAGTTTTTCTCTTTCCATATCCTAAACATATTATACTACTGCCTTCTCTCCTCTATGGTTTCTGATGAGAAAGCCATACTAAGTCTTACTGGGCACCCCTCATATGTGATGGTTTGCTTCTCCCTTTCTGTTCTCAGAATTTTCTCTTTATCTTTTGTGTTTAATACTCTGAGTAGTATATGTCTCAGAGTAGGTCTATTCGGGTTTATTCAGATTGAGATACACTGAGCTTCTTGGACATATAAATTCATTTCTTTCATGAGATGAGAAATTTTCAGCCATTATTTCTTCAAATCCTCTTTCTGCCCCTTTTCCCGTCTCTTATCCTTCTGGAACTCCCATCTCATTATGTTGTTATGCTTCATGTTGTTTTTCAACTCCCTGATCCCCTGATCAACTTTTCCCATTCCTTTCTTTCTCAGTTCTTCTCTTTCTTCAATTTCAGCAGTTCTATCTTCTGCATTACTTATTGTTTCTTGTATCATTTTGTATCTGCTCTTGTGTGCTTTTAAGGTGTTTTTTTCTAAATTTCCTATAGAATTTATTACAGGATACCATATTATGAAAACAAAAGCAGAGCATTCTTTTTTAAAAACAATTTATTGAAGTATACCATTCATACATAAACATACATAAACTATAAGTGTTCAGTAAACATTGTGAACTTACAAAACAAACATGCATAACATCATACAGGGCTCCCACATATCACTCCCCCACAAACACTCTGCATTGTTTTGAAGCACTTGTTAACAAATCATGAAAGAACATCATCAAAGTATTACTACTAACTTTAGTCCATATCTTCCTCCCTTATACAATTCTTAAAGGATTATTTATTTACTTTTATCCATTTCCCTCCCCCTGCCATTTTTGGTATTTCTGTGTCCATTCACTGGGCAAATCTGTGTCCATTTCCTGCCCTCTCTTCTCATCCTTCTCCTCCTGTCTTCACTGGGATTTGATCATCAGAACCTCCGATGTGGGAGAGAGGTGTCCTATTGCTTGTGCCACCTTAGTTCCTGTTTTTTTGGTGTGTCTCATCATGGCTCTTGCTTGTGTCACTCTCCTGTTAAGTCACCATCTTACTGTGTGGTTCACAGGGCCTGGTGGCACACTTGCTTATGGGGCCTGGTGGAGCACTGTGCACAGAACCTGATGGCTCACCTGCTCATGGGGTCTGGTGGTGCAGATGCTCACAGGGCCTGATGGCTCACCTGTGCACAGGTCCTGATGGAACACACATGCACAGGGCCTGATGGCACAGCCACACATGGGGCTTGATGGTGCACCTGATCATGGGTCCTGGCGGCACACCCATTCACAGGGCCTGGTGACCCACGCATCTTCTATATTTTTCTTTTTTAAATTTTTACTGGGAGTTCCCGGGGATCGAACCCAGGTCCCTCCATATGAGAAATGGATGCCCAACCACCTGAGCCACATTTGTCCCCCTGTTATATCTAAGGTTGACCAAATACCCAAAGTTACAGTCTTTTCTCATACAGGATGGTCATATAATAAATCAGGCTTAGTTCATCATGAGTATTCCAAAAACCAGATCTAGGGGGAAAAACTAGGTCTGGGGACACATACATGTTTTCTAATATAGTGAATGTTTAGCCTACCCTTTTAAGGTGTTTTTAATCTCACCAACATGTTTTTCATGACCATAAGCTCTGTTACTTTTTAACCCAGGTTTTCAAATTCATCTTTGTGCTCACTCAGTATCCTCTTGATGTCCTTTATCTCTTTAGCCATATTGTATTTCAACTTGATTTGATTTAGGAAATTTGTATGAACTTCTTGGATTAGTTGTCTCAAATTCTGTGTCTAATCTGGGTTCTGACATGTTCCTTTGCTGGGTCATATCTTCTGTCTTATTAGTATGGCTTGAAGTTTTTTGTTGATGTCTAAGCATCTGATTATGATGGTGAGTTTACTCTGATGTTCAATTTCTCTCTCTGGGTAGGGGCTTAGTGGTGGAAGGCTCTGTGTTACTGCTGTTCTTTGGTTCTTGGTTCAACATATTCTAGTTCTTTAGGATTATCCCTGTTTAACTGCTCAAAATTGGACCATGGACTCAGTATTGGGTTGTAAACCCACTTCCAAGTGCATTAGGGAGGGAGGCTGTAAAGGCCGGAAAAAGCCTCTCTTATTTACTTTTAATTTCCTCACATGCACTTCCTTGGCATTCCAGCAGGTGGTGATCATTGACAGTGCTGGTAGTTCAAACCCTGGTCAGAAGGTGTTCACTGTAACAATAACCAAAACAATGTGACAGAAAATCCTGCCTCAAGGCTATTCAGAGCCTTTTAAATCAGTTTCTCTGAGGCTGTTTCCAACCTCTGCTGGCACCTGTTTTCCCCAGTGGGAAATAATTCCACTCACCTCTGTGTCATCATCAACCAGTCCTGGTCAGCAAGGAGGATGTTTGTGAGAGTTGGATCTCTTTCAGCCCTTGCTGGCTCCCAGGACAAACAGTTGCACCACTCCACCTGGTCTGGAAGGGCTCATGAGATGCAAAAGACTGAATTTGTTGGCCAAAAGCTAAATCAGCCTTAAACTACATCCCTCTCTCTCCTTTGTGCTGTGAAGGTGGAACCCTTGGGGCCCTTTGTCCATAGCTGCCAGCCAGAGTCAGGATACTTCAAAGCTGTCTGCTCCAGGCATGGGGGATGGGTGCTGGCAGCTGCAGCTACAACTTTTACTCAGGGTTTTCCCACCAAGATTCTTTTCCATTGCTCCTTTTTCTTCTGGCTGGTGTCCAGCCTTACCCTGGTGCCCTAAACTTTAAAACATTTTTAAGCTCTTTTTGCCTGGCCTGCAGCTATTTTTCTTGGAAAGAAGTGATTCCTGTGTCTCTGTAATCCTCCATCTTCCTGGAAGTTCCAGAAGTCTTCATTTTTTGTGTTGTCCAACTTATCTTTTTTCCTCTATTGTTTCCTTTTTTTTCCTAAAATGACATTGTTGAAGTCAAGGTCACCAATATTTTCTTCAATGTTATAATCTAGATGCTGATAATTTTGCACTTTAAATTAGGTGTAGAATCCATACTGAATAAAAATTTTTGTGAAAAGTGTAAAGACTGTTTCTAGACTGATTTTTCCCACATTTATGTCCAATTGTTCTAGCACCATTCATTGAAAATACTATCTTTTCACCAATCAATTGTTTTTGCACATTGTCAAAGATCAGTTAACTACTTTTGTGTGGGCCTATTTTTGGGTTGTCTAATCTATAGATATATTTTCTTTCACAATAATGTCACTCTGTCATAATAACTGTAAATTTATATTTAGTCTTGAAGCCAGGTAATTTCAGTCCTCCAACTTTCTTCATTATTGTGCTGGAAATTCTGTGTATTTTATCATTCTATATACTCTTTAGAATCAGTTTGTCAACATTCAAAAAATAACTTGTGGGAATTTTTATTGCAATGCCATTGCATCTATAGCTCAACTGGGAAAAATGTGCATATTAATTATCTTACTTCTTCAAAATCATGAATGGAATGTATCTCCATTTATTTAGATTTTCCCTGATTTCTTTCCTTAAAATTTTGTAGTTTCCCTCACAATACACCTTGTATTTTTAAGGCCTGTATCTATCATATAGTGCTTATATAAATGGTGTTAAGTGTTTCATTTCAAATTCCAATTGTTCATTGCTGGTATATAGGAAATAAACTGACTTTTGCTTACCTTTGTATCTTGCAAACTTGCCATAATCCCTTATTAGTTCCTGGAGTTTTTATGTCAATTCTTTGCAATTTTCTTCATGGTCAATTGTTTCATCTGTGAAAAAACAAAGTTTTATTTCTCCTTTCCTAATCTGTATATCTTTGATTTCATTTTCTTTTCTTTTTATTAACTGGGTTTCCATACAATATTGAGTTGGTGTGGTGAGAGGGGCCACACTTGCCTTGTTCCTGGACTCAGGGTAAAAATGTCTCATTTCTCCCCAATAAGTATCATGTTATTTCTAGGTTTTCTATAGATATCAGTTATCAAGTTGAGGAATTTCCCCTCTATTCCTTTTGTGATAATTGTGTTCAATCCTAGTGTTCAATTGTGTCAAATGCTGTCTTTGCTTCTTTAGACAAACATATGATTGTTCTTCTTTAGCTTATTGATGCATTACATTGCATTAATTGATTTTTGAATATTGAGTCAGTCTTCATTATCTGGAATAAATGCCATTGGTTGTGGTGTATAATTATATTTACATATTTTTGGATAAGATTTGTAGATGTTTTGTTGAGGATTTTTGCATCTATTTTAATGGGAAATATGATCTGTAATTTTCCTAATTACTAATATCTTTGTCTGGATTTTGAACTGGTGTAATTCTCATCTCATAGAATGAGTTAGGAAGTGTTCTCTCTGCTTCTTTTTTCTGGAAGAGATTGTAAGGATTGGTATCATTACTTATTTTAATGTTTGGTAGAAATCACCAGGAATATCATGTGGGCATGGTGCTTTCTGTTTTGGAAGGGTATTAATTGTTGGTTTAGCTTAATAGATATAAGCCTATTCAGAGCTGGGGTGGGGGCTAGAGTGACAGCATTCCTGTGGTTTTGAGTCCCATGTCCCCGAGGTAAGAGTAGCTGACCTCCTGAGTTCGGGCAGGGACCAATCCACCCTTCAGCTCCCTCCCCCCTTCCCACTCGGTACTCCTGGCGCTGGAGCTTTCGTGCTTGTGGAAGCCCGGGGCTCGGCTTTCAGATTCATTCATTTTCTGTCGACTGACTTCCAGAGCTGCTGTGCCCACAAGAGAGGACAGCCCAGAATGAAGGGCCAGGTGTGAGCCGGACTGCATTGCGCCCGGCGGTGGGTGGCGGGAAGTGGCTGAGGGAGGTGGGATCAGGTTCCCTCTCCCTGATCCCCCGCGTTCGCTGCTCCCCTAGCCTACTGCCAACCTGAAAATGGCTCCGCTTATTCTCCTACAAAGAATGAACCTATTCTGACCAGCCTTCTCTTCCTCCTCCACACCTCCTCTCTGCTCCTAGTCTTAGGAGGGTAAAAAATACAAAAGACCGTTGCCAATGTGAAGTGCTCTGCATATCGCGAGCTGCCGGATTTACACTTCGGGGAGATTTATTCTCTATAATTTTTTTCTGATGTGAACGTAGAGAAGCAGTGGCACTGCTGCTTTGGGGAATTTTTAATTTTATGTTGAGATTTTTATAGTGCACGTCGCGTTGGGTCCATGCTCTACCCCCAGGGACATGATGTGGAGAAATTTGAACCCATATCTTTATTACCACTGAAAAGGCCAAGTTACTTGGCTCTTCCAGAGTTTTGAGGAGGATATGAGTGAAATGACCAGGAAACTCATTTTTTATTGGACTCTGTGAAGCTGGATTCTGCGTTTGCCTACATGTAGACTCATTTATGGAATAGAATTGACTGCTGTATCCTCTGCAAAGCATTTTAACTCTAATAAGCAAAGGCCAACACAGTTTGTTTGAACATTTTCGTATTTATGAGAAAGAGGTCATTTCACCTACAGAAACTAAGAGAATTGTTGACACCACTGAAATACCTTTTGAAAAGTATCCTGGGGCAGGAGGAGGGCAGAGGGCAGTTGGTGGAAGGGGTAGAAAGCAACTGCAAAATAACAGATGGAGAAATTCCTTGGAAGTCATTCCATAGCATAAGAGCAGAAACTTCAGAGCAAATTTTAATTGGGTAAAATGGGGGAAAAACACATCTTCAGCACTGGAGCTTGTGTCTTCCAGATAGACTCAAGCACAAAGAACTGGGTAGCCACCAGAAAGCATGCAGTTACTGTGTCTACCTTTTTAGGAGACCCTAGGGATCAAACCCAGGACCTCCATGTGGGAAGCAGGCAGTCAACCACTTGAGCCACATCCACTCACTCATGTATTTTGTTATAGCCTTTAGCGTGTTTTAAATAGCCAGTTTAAAGTTTTTCTCTGCTAATTCTATCCTGTCATTGCTTGGTCTCTTTCTATTGATTTATTTTTCTCCTGGTTGTATGTCATATTTCCCTTTTTCTCACATTATTATGTTGTATCGGATGCTGTATTATTCTGGCAAAGTGGTGTTAATGCAAAGTAATACAACTCTGTTTGTTTTTATAAAGGATATTTATATGGGGTAGAAGCTTACAGCCACGGCCATAAAGCATAAATTACTTCCTTCACCAAAGTCTGTTGTCATATGTTGGCACAAGATGAGTTCTTGTCTCTGTGATGGTTCAGCCTTCCTCTTCCTCCTAAGGCTCCATGGTCCCTGCTCCTTCTGTTCTCAGCTGTAGATTAACATAAACCTTGTCTCTCTCCCCAGGGCTCATTTCTTTCTGGACTTAGCTGCTCTGCTCTCTTCACAAGGTCAGCTGTAGATTATCAGGCTCATTCTCTTCCCAGGCCTCTGACATGTCTAATGGAGCCTTCTCTCTTTCCTCACATATCTGCTTCTCTATGTATTTATTTTCTGGGGCTCCAGCATCAAAACTCAAACTCTCTCCTCTCCTGTGCCATTTTATCTGTGAGTCCCTACCCACCAAGGGTGTGGGGACTCAATGTCCTACTGACATGGCTGAATCAAAACCCTGATTTTAATTTAATCAAGTAAAAGTGAAACCTACGAATTTAATACAATCAAAGTGGAGCACACCAGAGGAATAGACCAGTTTACAAACAAAATCCAATATCTATTTTTGGAATTCATAAACAATGCTAAACTCCTAAAGATACTGAATATTGTAAATGTTACATTTTGAATATCTGAATGTCTGTTGTCTTCTCTTAATGAGTGTTGACAATAGTTTTGGAGGAACTTAAGTTGTTTGCAGAGTAACTTGAACTTTTCAGGGTTTATTGTTAGGATTTGATAGGCAGATCCAGAGTACCTTCATTCTAGACATTGTTTATTCCTAATACTAAGTTCTCTACCTTCTGTGGTTTCTAATTAATGGTCTGGATGTTCAATGAGTCATCTCTACTCTGTCTGAACAGAACTGAAATGTCTCTCAGCAGTGTGCAACTCTGAGAATTTCCCCACTTACAGGTACCTAGTACTTCTTTGCCTTCTTAAGGCATTTCATTATATTTCACAGCCTAAGGGCAAACCTACTTACATTTCTAGAACACTTTCTGTGAACCTCCACCCTTTCTGGTACTCTTACATAAAAATTCCGGTTGCCACAGCCCCTGCAAACTGTGATTTCAGTCTCCTTCACTATGTGAGACCAGTGGGCTAATCGATTGTTTCCTCTCCGTACGGTATATTCTTGAGTGTGCTACCAAGTTGAAAGCCAGAGCAATAATATTGCTCATCACATTTATTTCCTTTCCTGGTCTCACAGTTTCCTCTGATACCTGAAAAAAGTTGTTTATTATATTTTGCCTAATTTTCCTTTTTTTTTTTTTTTTTTAGAATGGGAGGGAAAATCTGGTGGCAGTTATTTTGGCATGTCTTGAAGTTGAGGTCTTCAATATGGATTTGAGGATCACTATCCAGGTTTCCATTTTAAAAATCCTGCTCAGATTTGGTTGGAACTTTATTCAATTTATAGAGTAATTTGGAACAAATTAACCTATTTTTAATTTAGACTTCCTATCAATGGACATGATAGATGTTTTATTTAGTTCTTCTTTCAAATCCTTCTAGGAAGTTTTAAAATTTTATCCCTTATGAAGTAGCTCATCATTTCTCATATTTACTTGATTGACTTTATAACACATAAATATAATACATTTAAATATATGAAAGAAATATATTGTGATTTTTTAACTTTTTGAAGAATATCACTCATACATAAACATACACAAACAATAAGTGTATACTAATAGTTGTGAACTTACCAACACAAACATAGATAACATCATACAGGGCTCTCATACCTCACCTTACCAACAATACCTTACATTGTTATAATACATTTGTAACTAATGATTAAAGAGCATCCTCAAAATATTACTATCAACCAAAGTATCTTACATTTGGTGTATTTTCCCACCCATGCTATTATTATTATTTTTATATCATTTATATATGTACATACATAAGCAATAAGTGTATAGTAAAAGATTTGAACTTAATAGGTAAACATGCAAAATATCATAAAGGGGTCCCATACCTCAATCCATCACCAACAACTTACTTTGTGGTGAGACATTTGATACAAATTATGAAAGAATATAATCAAAATCTTACTACTAACTATAGTCTTTATTTTACATTTGGTGTATTTGTCTCCCAACCCACCCTATTATTATTTTTAAAATATATTTTTATCACAGAAATTGTAAACTTACAAAACAATCATGCACATGGGCAGAGTTCCCATACAACACCACTCTATCTACACACTACACAGTGGTGGAACATTTGTTATAGATTATGAGATAATATCACCAGACTATTACCAGGTCCACCACATACATTTGGCACATTTTTTTCCATACTCCTCCATTGTCAACACAGTACATCTTTGGCATAGATGCATGAATATTACATTATTACTGTTGACCACAGTCCATATATCACTCCAGTTATATGTTTCCCAAGCTTCTCCACATTCCCACCACCCAGCAATAGTGATGTACATCTGCTTTAACTCAGAAAGGACATCTGTACCATCAACCACAGTTCTCATCCACCTCTTGGTTCACTGTGTTATTCAGTCCCTATATTATTCTCTAGCTTTCTTTAAATTGGCATTTGCATCTCTTTTCTGTGTCTTTATGCTGCATCATCTTGCTGAGCCAGCTCTCTGGTGGGTCAGCAATCCTGCCCAGGCCAGCACTCTTGTGCAGGCCAGCACATGCCAGCACTCCCTGTGGGCCAGCTTCCACTCAGGCCAGCTCAACACAGAGACCAGCTTGCTTGTCACCAGGAGGTCCCAGGAATCAAACCCTGTACCTCCTATATAGTAGATGGTCACCCAATTGCTTGAGCCACATCCACTTCCAACTGGTGTTGTTTAAAGTCTATTTCATATGATATAAGTATAGCTACTCTGGTTTTCTTTTTTTTATTAAAAAAATTTTTTTTGGTTACTGCATGAGTGGAATATATTTTTCCACCCTTTCACTTTTAATCTATTGTTAACCTTGGGTCTAAGGTGAGTCTCTTTTAGACAGCATATAAGTGGCTCATATTTTCTTATTCATTCTGCCTGTCTGTGTCTTTTGGCTGGGGAGTTTAAACCATTAACATTCAAATGCAGTTCTTATTTCACTTATTAGTTACTTTTGCTGATATATTCTCCATTTCTAGACTCTCTTCCAAGCCTCTCTCACCTGTCTTTTCTTTCCAGACTGTAGCATACCCTTTAGTATTTCCTGCAAAGCCAGTCTCTTGGTTACAAACTCTCTCAGGTTCTGTTTATCTGTGAATATTTTAAACTCACCCTAATTTTTGAAAGACATTCTTGCTGGTTATAAGATTCTTGGCTGGAAGTTTTCTATTGCAGTATCTTAAATGTGTCATACCACTGTCTTCTTGCCTTCATGGTTTCTGATGACAAATCAGCACTTAATCTTATTGGATATTCCTTATATGTTATGCCTTGCTTTTTCACTTGCTGCTTTCAGAATTCTCTTTTTTTCTTTGGCATTTGACATTCTGATTAGTATGTCTCAGATTTGGTCTATTTGGATTTATTTGGATGAGAATACATTGTGCTTCTTAGGCATGGATATCCATGTCCTTTAATAGGTTTGGGGAATTTTCTACCATTATTTCTTCAGATATTCCTTCTTCCCCTTTTCCTTTCTCTTTTCCTTTTGGGAGACCCTTGACATGTATGTTTACACATCTCTTGCTGTCATTGAGTTTCCTGAGACCTTGTTCAATTTTTTCCATTCTTTTTTCCATTTGTCCTTTTGTGTGTTCATTTTTGGAGGCCATTTCTTCAAGCTCACCAATCTTTTCTTCTGTCACCTCAAATCTGCTATTATATGATTCCAGTATATTTTTAATTTCATTTATTGCAACTTTCATTCCTATAAGATCTTCAATTTTTCTATGCATGCTTTCCAATTCTTCTTTGTGTTCAACCAATATCTTCTTAATATTCTTAATCTCTTTAGCCATCTCATTGAATTTATTAAGGAGATTTTTTTGAACATCTACAATTAGTTGTATCAACTCCTTTATGTCATCTGCAGGCCTATTTTTTTCCTTTAACTGGGCCATTTCTTCCTGGTTCTTGGTGTGGATTGTAATCCTTTCATTTTATTTCACCAATCTTTGGTGTGGATTGTTATCCTTTCAACACTTTCATTTCTGGTTTTATTTATTTGCATCATCTCTCTTTTTTCTTTGTTAGTCTAGCTAGTGGTTTGTAAATTTTATTGATCTTCTCAAAGAACCAGCTTTTCATTTTGTTGATTTATTTATTTGTTTATTTTTGCTCTCAATTTATTTATTTCTGCACCAATCTTTATTTCTTTCTTTCTGCTTGCTTTGGGGTTGTTTCGCTGTTCTTTTTCTAGTTCCTGCAGGTGTTCAATTAGGTCTTTGATTTTAGTTCTTCTTTTCTGAACATAGGAGTTTAGTGCTATAAATTTCCCTCACATCACTGCCTTTACTGTATCCCATAAGTTTTGATAAGTTGTGTTCTCATTTTCATTCATTTTGAAATACTAACTTCTCTTACAATTTTTCTTCAACCCACTTTTTTAGCGTCCAAACATTTGCATATTTTGTCCTTTCCCATCTACTATTGATTTTCATCTTCATTCCATTATAATCTGAGAAGGTGCTTTGTATAATTTGCATCTTTTTATATTTATTGAGACTTACATTTTTACCCAATATGTGTTGTCACCTGGAGAAAAATCCATGAGCACTTGAGAAGAATGTATAACCCACTGATTTGGGATACAAAGTTCTGTATATGTGTGTTAGGTCTAGCTCATTTATAATATTATGCACCTTCTCTGTTTCCTTGTTGATATTCTGTCTAGTTGTTATATCTAATATGTGAATGGCTCATTGAAGTCTTCAAATATTATTGTAAGATGTCTATTTCTCCCTTCAGTTTGGCTGCAGTTTGCCTCATGTATTCTGTGGTCACCCTGGTTATGTGCATAGATATTTATTACTGCTACTTCTTGGTCAATTGTGCCTTTTATATATGTAGTGGCCTTCTTCATCTCATAAAATTTTGTCATTTAAAGTCTGTTTTGTCTGATAGTATAGCCAACCCTCCTCTTTTTGGATACAGTTTGCATGGATCATCTTTTTCCAAGCTTTCACTTTCACCAATTTGTATCCCTGGATCTAAGGGGAGTCTCTCCGAAAGAGCATATGGGTGACTCATGTTTGTTTGTTTTTTAATCCATTCTATCAGTCTTTATCTTTTGATTTTGGTGTTTAATCCATTCACATTCAATGAGAATACAGTAAATGTATTATTTACTTCTATTCATTATCATATTTGAATCAATTTTGCTGGATAAAGATTCTCAGCTGGCAATTTTTCACTTTTGTTATCCTAATTATATCATACCACTGTCTTCTTGCCTCCATGATTTCTGATGAGAAATCCTCACTAAGTCTTACTTGGCATCTCTTGTATGTCATGGTTTGCTTAGAATTTTCTCTGTATCTTTTGCATTTGACATTCTGAGTTGTATATGTCTTGGAGTATGTCTATTCAAATTCTCATTGGAGTATGTGGTGCTTCTTTTACATGTAAATTCATTTCTTTTATGAGCATTGGGAATTTTTTTAGTCATTATTTCCTCAAAAAATTGTTCTGCCCCTTTTCCCTTTCTCTTCTCCTTCTGGAATTCCTTTGACATTTATGTCATCATTCTTTGTGTTGCCTTTCAACTCCCTGGCACCCTCCTCAATTTTTTCCATTGTTTTCTCTCTCTTTTCTTCTCTCACTTCAAATCAGATATTCTGTCTTCTGCATCACTTATTTCTTCTATAACTCTGAGTTTACTGTTGTATGCCTCTACAGTTTTTTTTGTTTGTTTGTTTGTTTGTTTTTTTGAGGTACCAGGGGCCTGGGATTGAAACTGGACCTCATATGTGGGAAGCCATTGCTCAACAACTGGGCCACTCTGGTTCCCCTGAGTTTATTTCCTCCTTTGTTTTGCTTTTTTTTTTTTTATTTTCTAGGATGCACCAGGAACTGAACCAGGGGAGCTCCATTCTGGCAAGCAGGCACTCAACTGCTTGAGCCACATCTACTCCTATCTTTAATGTTTTTTTATCTCACCTATTATGTCTTCCATTCCTAGAAACTCTGTTGTTTTCCTATCTGGATTTCAAATTCTTCTTTTTGTTTGCCCTGGGTCCTCTTGATGTCTCTATCTCTTTAACCTTATTGTTTTTCAACTCTTTGATTTGATTTAAGAGATTTGTATGGACCTCAATGATTAGCTGTATCAAATCCTGTGTCTCATTTGGGGCTTAGTTATATTCCTTTGCTTGGGCCATACCTTCCATTTTTTTAGTATGGTTTTGTAATTTTTTGTCTAGGCATATGATTACAATGGTGAGTTTATTCTGATGCTCAATTTCTCTCTCTTGCATAGGGATTTAGTGGCAGGAGGCTCTGTGTTAATGCCATTCTTTAATTCTTGGTCCAACCTTTTCTAGGTCCTTAAGATTCTCCCTGTTTAGTTGCTCAAATCTGAGCCACGTTCCCAGTAATGGGTTGCAGTCTTGTTTCCAAGGGCCTTAGGGAAGGAGGCTGTAAAGGCCCCAAAAAGGTCTCTCATTTATTTACTTTTAGTTTCCTCACATGCATTTCCTTGGCCCACCAGCAGATGGTGGACTTTGGCTGCCCTCTCAGTTCAAACCTTGGTCAGAATGTGTTTGCCAGTGCAGGGCAAGTCAAATCAAGATTCTTTTCATTTGCCCATCTCTCTTCTATACCTTATGCCCTATACCCTAGAATATTTTATCCATGCTCTTTCTGCCTGTCATGAGAGAAAACTGAGTCCTATGTTTCTCTAATCCTCTGTCTTCCCAGAAATCCTCCATAGAGTGTTTCTAGCCTTTCAATTTTGAGTTATAGGAGCATTTTAGTGATAATAAACTTTATTTTTAACAAGTTTTAGATTTACATTTCCATAAAAAATTACACCTAAAATATAGGGAATTCTCATGTAAACCACCCACACACTCACACATAGAGTTTCTCCTATTAACATCTTAAATTAATTTGGTACATTTGTTACACTTGACAAACCAATACTGAAGTTTTGCTACTAATCAAAGTCTGTAGTTTACATTATGGCTTGCACTTTGGGCTGTGCAGTTCCATAGGCCTTTATAAATGCATGATGTCATGTGTCCATCATCATAGTATCATATAGAAGAATCTCAATACTCAAATATGTCCTGTGTACCACCCATTCATCCCTGCCCTTCTTATCGAACCCCTGGCAACCACTTTTTATATCAATGTTACAAGTTCTTCCATTAACACAAGCTAATAACTGCAACAATAAATCTACTTTGGTCTGTGGTTACAATCTTCCTTTATGTTTGTTCACTCTTCAATCTTGATGGATTTGGGAATGTCCACTCTGACTGCTTGAGGCTGAGAGGAGGCTTAAATATCATGGTGAAGATGGAAGGAATTATTTTACTCATAGTTGTAGATTCTCCTTGTTTTTTGGGATGTGGTTTTTCCATCATCATCATTTTATTGATTGTCCATGGCAAGCTGGGAAAACTGGAGAATAGGAGTTGACCACTATTCTGCTGGGATTCAGGGCTCAAATGGCATATGAACAATCTGAAAGATTTAAGACTCTGAGAGATATATTTAATGGGTATATTGAGAATTATAGCTTCAAATAAAAGGGGTGGAAGAATCATGATTAGGGGAATTATAAATTATACTTATTATACACTTATGTTATATTGGGAAAATAGATTATTATATATTCCCAAATAAGGCCCAATGAAGGGTATTGATTTCATGAGCCTATGTGCCTGTCTTCTGCTGTCCAGACATACCTAGAGCCATCAGGAACACTCTTGTTTAAAGCTTTGTTTACTGTGGCAGTAAGCAAAATCTGTCTTAGACCTGCATAAATATAAACTCTGGAATGACCTCCTCACTCACTTTGAAATCTTTTAGCCATAAAAACTCTTTTTTATTTAACTTGCCCCATTTTGGCCAGTATTTTTCCAGATGCATCACTGGTTAGTGCTTGGTAATAATTCCTCAGTGCCAAGGAGGTTCATCCCTGGGAATCATGTATCATGTTGGGAGGGAAGATAGTGTGCTCATTGGTTGAGTTTGGCTGAGAGAGGCCACATTTGAATAACAAGGAGGTTTTTCAGGAGGGAATTGCTAGGCATTAATCATAATTAGGCTGTTTACTGTTTACAGGAATGAGGTTAATAAGTTCAAGCCTTAATATTGAGGGCTTGGTATATAGACTTCTTTTATTTTCTTGGGTGTGGCTAATTTGAGATTTCCTGTCATTTTATTTGAGAAATTCACAGGGCTTCCCCAGGATGGAAGTTTAATATTTTGTTAGCTACTGTGGGTGTCTATATCTCTTGAGAAAATATAGCTATGACAACACAAACTCATTCATATCCCATAAAATTATGTTTTATGTAAATTTCCCCATACATCACCACACTGTCAGCACCCCGTACTAGTGGCATACCTTTGTTATAGATCCTGAAAGAGCAGTCTATTTGTATGCTTAAGTACAATCCTCAACTACCCCAGATTCACCGAGTTATACAGTAGCCCATTTTGTCCTCTAGCTTTCCTTCTAAGGTCATGGGTGGGTAAAACTTTCCCTTTCAACACATTTACATTAACATTTCAGTACTGTTAATTACAATCATATCACTGTGTCACCGTAACCTCTGCCCATTTCCAAATGGTTATAATCAACCTAATAATAAATTCTGCCCAAATTATGCATCAGCTTGTCAATCTTTATTCCCCTTCTCTCCCCTGGTAACCTATCTCCCATAAGTCTGCTTACTACCATTAGTTCAAAGTGAGATCATGCAATATTTGTCCTTTTGCATCTTGACTTTCTCACTCAACATAAGGTCCTTGAGTTTCATCCATGTTGCTTCTGACAAAACTTCATTCTTTTTAAAAAATGTTTTATTTTTTAAATTTTTAAAATTATTTTTTAACTTTATTTTGTACATTTAATAATTGAAAATATAAATAATTAAAAACTGAAAAGTAAACACAGATAAATAAGTACACATGTTTCTCAATTAAATGTACTGGAAACGTATAATTTTTTTTTAGTCAAATGCTTACAACTGAATAATATTCCATCTTACATATATATACCATATTTTGTTTATCCAGATTTAAAATGAAGAAGCAGATTATGTAGAAATATATGGGTTTGTTGTCTTCTCACATAATGCTTAAGAAGTGCCAACATGGAAGATCTAGCAAGCTCTTTTTCAGTTTGAAGATATTTTGCTTAGCAATTCTGTTGAGGAAGTGGAAAAATGAGCTAAACAAAATTAGCAAGCAGGAAGTCATAGCTGTGTGATATGGCTGTGTATTTCTTTTGAATCACTCCAAGTAAAAGGTGAAATGAAGAAAATAATTAATTTTTTATTCTTTTAAAGAGAAAATGCAAAGTGTTATGCTTCCTAACACTGACACGCCCACCACAAATGTTTAATTTGGCCAAGAGATAAAGATCTAGTAGGAACAACAGGTAAAAACCCTCATTCTGTCTGAAACATCACAACATCATGTCAAAAATAGAAGATGGCTTCTATGAGTAAATGCTTGTGTTCATCTGTGTTGGTTCCAAACTAGAATATGACTGAGTGGTTTCCAGTATTCTTTACAGATATTTGAGGAAGACCACAGTTTTCAAATCTTTCAGGAAAGTATACCCCATCTTGTTTCTAATCCCAAAATCACACCCTTTGAAATATACTCAGAGAATGATTTTTCCCCCTGACCAACACATTTTCAAGAAATCAAATATCTGAGATTCACAAATTGAATGTCTGTTATGATGGCTGTATATCAGCTTCAATGGTTGCCCTGCAAATCCATCCTTTTGCCTTCAGCTAGAAATGTGCTGCTTGAGTTGAATTTCTGAATTAAGGTGGGCCTGGCAGATTTCACACTGAAATGTCTGGTTTTATAGTCCTGGTCCCTGATGGCCATTCCGCATATTTAATCTTGATCCAGTTCTATGATTTGTCTTCACTGGACCAACCCCATGACTGAGCTTCAACCATAGTCTTGTGTTTGGATCCTTGTTGTATGCCTTTAGTCATGACAGTAAGTTCACAGTCAATTTGCAAAGTGAATGATAAAATGATTTCAGGGGGAAGGGTGGGGTGCTTTCTCCTCTTCTGATTCACAAACAGCTCTGGGAGCTCCATTTGTGCTCTTGGAAGGCAAAATCAGTGCTCCCAGTAGTAGCAGGGATGTTGTGCTGGGTTTGAGGAGAAACCTGACTTTCTGAACTTGATGGCTGACTACAGGTGCTGATTGCTTTTAAATTCCCTTTGAAGTTTCTGTTGATTCAAGGTGTGGGTAAGATTTTCTGAAGATGATGTCCATGCCCCATCCTTTCCCCACTCATTGCAAACTGGGGGTATTTGGGAGCTCACCACTGGACTGTGGTTGGTTTCAGTTTTGCATCCTGTTCCTCATTTTGACCTGATTCTGGTAGGAACAGCTGACTTTGTTTCCAGAAGAAGACATCAAAGGAAAACACAGGCATCCTTGGCCCTCCATCCCACCCCTAACCTCACCCAATTTCAGAGTGCTGTCCCCACCACTGTGAAACCTGCAACCTGCCAAACCTGGCTAGGCAGACAGGCCTTATTGAGGGAGCCTGTGTCCCTTGAGGGAGCCTGTGTCCTGCCACTCCCTGGGACACCCACAAGACATTCTCCAAGTCCACCTTGCCCCCCAGGGGAGGAGAGGTAAGCCATCCTGCTCAATGTTCTGCTGACTGTCAGGTGACCCCTGCATGCCCCTCTCATATGGGCCAGCAAGGATGACCCTCTCAGATACCCTTGTGGTGTGTGAGGCCTAGTTGGAAGTGGGGCGGTGCTTTGTCTTCACTGTGGGCAGAATATGGGTCTGCGGATGTGGGAGCGTTGGAGCCCTGGATGCCTAGTTTTGGTTGTCAGGTGTGGGGGTGGGGTGGGGTGAGTGGGTTGGGCAGGAAGGGCCCCCCAGGCAGTCCCCACATGAAACCAGGCCACCCTGACCCAACCCTCTGTTCCCTCTTCATCCTAAGGAACCCTTCATCATTACAATCTGGTGGCAGTTGTAAATCATGTGAACGTGGGTACTAACTATGTACTTAGCTTCCTGAGGTACTGCCACAGCTTCTTCTACAGTGGGGGTGGCCTGTAGCATTTTAAAATGCCACTGGCAGAGATTGAGTGCATCCATGTCTACCTCCATATCTTGTCCAACACTCATCTTTTTCTTTTAATGAAAAAAAAGTGAGAATATTTATTGACAAAGTATATTTTAAAAATGCACAGACATTTTATCATTTATAGATCACAGATATTAATGCTTCTAGAGTTTTCTCTGTTTTGTTTTTTTAGGATACCTGTTGCCCCTTATATCCCAGATATTCCAGGGTTGTGAATACCAGCTTAGAAAGAGACATGAGAGCACTGCAAAATAGTCAGTGAATAAAAAGACACATTTTCTATTATAAATATTTATTTATCTCTCAAAATATTGAATGCTCATTTTGAGTAAACAATCATCTCTTATCCAATTTTCTGATGTGTAACAAAATGTGCTAGCTGCAAAAATGCACATTCTTCAACTTTCTCATATATATATAAACTTTTTTCTCTCTATCTTTACAAATGGATGACTGGGTATGTTTAGCCTATTTTTACTTGTACATATGTTTTAACTGCACATTTTAGGAAAACAAAAAACCTATAGTATTTTAATTTTCAATAACTTTAAAATTGTGTATCTGTAAAATGCAAAGCCGTCATCAAAATAAACATTTCACTGGGAAAAAATAAATAAGACAGACAAGTAGATTTACACAAATTTAAAAAAACTTAACCTGCTTAGGTTTCAGGGTGGTTCACAAATCCAAATCTGGCAAATGTGCCCTTATTTTTCCAGAGCTGTTCATCTTCTTGAGCATTTTGTACCCATTTTAGATTGAGATTTTTGATTCCCACATTTGTTTTTTATTCCACATCATCTTCATAGAAGCTCCAGGCACTTATAATTCTCTGACAAATTGTTGGGAGCTTAGTCAGAAGCACCTGGAACACTGGTGGTATAAGAGGTTAGTATAAAACTTGTGATCCCAGCTGTGTCTGTTCACTGTGGTCCACTTGTCAGAGTATGGGCTAAGGGAGTTCAGATGTTTGATGGAGTTTTAGCTCAGGTCCATTTCATAGTGGGTGCAGTGGGTCCCTAGATCCATTTTGTAGTTATTACCCCAACTCTAGAATGTATAATTGGAAGAGACTTTCTCATTAAATCACCAAATACCTACATTGGCTCTCTGACTTGTAAAGTGAGAGCTATTATTGTAGGAAAGGCCAAGTGGAAGCCACTAGAACTTCTCCTTCCTAGCAAAATAGTAAATCAGAAGCAATACTGGATTCCTGGAGGGATCACAGAGATCAGTGCCAACATCAAGGATTTGAACATGCAGGGTTGGTGATTCCCACCACATCTCCATTCAACTCTATTTAGCCTGGGTAGAAAACAGATGGATCTTGGACAATGATGGTAGATTACTGGAAGCTTAACCAGGTGGTGACTCCAATTACAGCTGCTGTTCCAGATGTGGTATCATTGCTGAGCAAATCAACACATCCCCTGGTAACTGGTGTGTAGCTATTGATTGGGCAAGTGCTTTTTTCTCAATTGCCATTAGTAAGGACCACTAGAAACAGTTTGCTTTAAGCTGGCAAGGCCAACAATATACCATCACAGTCCTACATCAGGGGTATATCAAGTCTCCTGCTCTATGTCATAATATTGCTCACAGGGAACTTGATCATCTTTCCCTCCCAAAAGACATAACACTGGTCCATTATATTGATGATATCATGCTAACTTGACCTAGTGAGCAAGAAGTTGCAATGACTCTAGACTTATTGGTAAGGCATTTGCATGAGAGAGGATGAGAAATAAATCCAACAAAAATACACGGGGCCTTCCACCTCAGTGAAATTTACAGGGGTCCAGTGGTATGGAACATGTTGAAATATCTCTTCTAAATTGAAGGATAAACTGTTGCATCAGCCCCTTCTATGACCAAAAAAGAGGCACAACTCTCAGTTTCTTCAGATTTTAGAGACAATATATTCCTCATTTGGGTGTTCTACTCTAGCCTATTTACTGAGTGATCAGAAAAGCTGCTAGTTTGAATGGGGACTGGAACAAGAGGAGGCTCTGCAACAGGTCCAGGCTGTTGTGCAAGCTGCACTACCCACTTAGACCTTATGATCCAGTAGATCAAATGGTGCTCAAAGTGTCAATGACAAATAGAAATGCCATCTGGAGCCTTTGGCAGGACCCTGTAAGAGAATCACAAAGCAGACCCTTAGGATTATGGATCAAAGCCCTGACATTCTCTGCAGATAACAATTCTTCTTTTGAGAAACAACTTTTGGCCTGCTACTGGGCCTTAGTAAAGACTGAATGTTTAACCACAGGCCACCAAGTTACCATGAGACTTGTGTTGTGTATCAAGAGCTGGGTATTGTCTGAACTACCAAACCATAAAGTTGGGCATACACAGCAGCACTCCTTCATAAAGTGGAAGTGGCATATTTGTGATAGGGCTTGAGCCGGTCCTGAAGGCACAAGTAGTTCCATTAGGAAGTGGCCCAAATGCCCATGGTCACTACTCCTGCCACATTACTTTCTCTTTCCCAGCCCACAGTTATGGCTTCTTGGGGAGTTCCTTACAATCAATTGACTGAGGAAGAGAAAACTTGGGCCTGTTTTAGAGATTCTGCACAATATGCATGTAACACCTGAAAGTGGACAGTGACAGTACTGAAGTTCCTTTCTGGAGTATCCCTGAAGGACAATGGTGAGGGCAAGTCCTCCAAGTGGGCAGAACTTTAAGCAGTGCATTTGGTTGTTCATTTTTGGAAAGAGAAATGGACAAAGGTGCTTTTGCACACTGATTCATGGGCTGTTGCCAATGGTTTGACTGGATGGTCAGGGACATGGAAGGAATGTGATTGGAAAATTGGTGAGAAAGAGGTCTGAGGAAGAGATATGTGGATAGACTTTTCTCAATGGGGAAAAAACATAAAGATATTTCTGTGCCACGTGAATGCTCACCAGGGGTAGACTTAGACAGAGGAAGATTTTAATAATCAAGTGGATAAGATGATCCACTCTGTGGCTAGCACTCAGCCTCTTTCCCCAGCCACTCCTCACCAAAGCTGACTTGGCTACAGTCACTGCTGAGTGCCCAATATGCCAGCAGCAGAGACCTACACTTCACCTCCAATATGGTACCATTCCTCAAGGTTATCACCATGCTACATGGTGGCAGGTTGATTACAATGTATTACTTCCATCATGGTTGGGGCAGAGATTTGATCTAATTGGTATAGACACATACTCTGGATATGGGTTTGCCTTCCTTTCACATGATGCTTCTTCCAAAACTGCCATCTGTGGACTTACTGAATGTCTTACCCACCACCCTGGTATTCCACACAGCATTACTTCTAATCAAGGAACCCACTTCACAGCAAATGATGTGTGAGAATGTGCACATGCTCATGGAATTCACTGATCTTACCATGTTCCTCATCATCCTGAAGAGGCTGGATTGATAGAATGTTGGAATGACCTTTTGATGACCTATTGTGTCAAGTAAGTGGAATACATTGCAGGGCTGGAACAATATTCTCCAGGAGGCTGTGTATGCTCTAAATCAGCATCGACTCTATGGTGCTGCTTCTCCCATAGCCAGAATTCATGGACCCAGGAATCAATGGGTGGAAAAGGGAGTGGCACCACTCAGTATTACCCCAAGTGATCCAATAGGAAAAGTATCGCTTCTTGTCCCCACAACATTAAGCTCTGCTGGTATACATGTTTTAGTTCCAAAAGGAGGAGGGCTTCCACCAGGAAGCACAACAATGATTCCATTGAACTGGAAGTTAAAAATAACACCTGGAGAGTTTGAACCCCTGTGCCTCTGAATCAATAGACAAAGAAGGGAGTTACTGTACTGGCTGGGGTTATTGATCCTGA
>JAQZBX010031547.1:0-26280 GCA_029593785.1 Cabassous unicinctus | reverse complement strand
AGGTGACCACATTATTCTCCTTAACCAGTGTTTGCCAGGAGAGCAATGTTTAGGCTTACGGAACATTCTGGGCCAGCTCCCGAGTGGCAGAGGCTCCCACCAGCTCTTTAACAAGCTGTGAGTGTCTTTATGATTTGTGAGGCCCTCTAAAGGGTGGGTGCAAGGCAGGGCCCCTGGACTCCGTCTAAGGACATGCTGCTCCTTCTACAAGTCAGTTCAAGGGCAGTGTCTGCCTCCTCAGATCCGTTCATTTCACTCAGCTGAGCGGCAAGGGCAATTTCAGTTCTTTCTGATACTTACCACGTCCTGATATATTTCGTTTTCAAAACAACAACAACAACAACAACAAAAACCTGACATTATAGCCTATCTTCCCCCTTAGAATTAAAATTCTCTGAAGGCAGATTTCCCCCCCTCCCTTCCCTGCTTTGAACAGTACCTAGCCTGTAGCGAGACCTTGATACCTTGATGAATATGCAGAGAATGAGTGCAAAAATAGGCAAAGGTCTCCTGAGGACCCCTGTGTGCACACAGAGCCTGGCACAACAGAGGGGAGAGTCACTGGCTGAGACAGACTAGGATTGGCTTTGTCTACCCCTCACTCCGCCCATTAGCCGGTGGCATGAAGAGCAGGGTACCCGAAACCAGCCCTGAGAGCTTAATTAGGCTGTCTGGACAATGAGCAAGCAGGGGCCAGGGAGCCCCTCTCCTGGATGGGGGTCACACCTTTTCTCAGCTTCCCATGGGTCCTGAGCCCCGCTCCCCTCTGGGTGGAGGGATTTCTATTTATTCCCTAGGGACCCCAGGATGCCAGGGCCTGGGGAGCTGGCGTTCCTAGACAACTAAGACCTGGCACTGAAATCCAGATTGACTGATGCCAACCGATGTCAGTCCCACGAATGAGCCTGCCCTTTCTCTTGCCCTGCACAAAAGGAGGGTGCTAGGGGCTGGGGTCTCTCTACTGGACCCTGGACACACTCCAGGTGCCCAGCCATGTACCCTGGCCCAGCAGGCCTCTCTATGGGACGGTGGGAAGATGAGTCACCCTCCTGTGACCTTGGCCTTCCTTTCCCCCAGTAAAGCCTCTCCCCATATCCAAGTCATGTGGAATTTGTCCTGAACCCTGGTGCACAGCAGGGGGTCCCCCAGATGAGACCTGACTGATTTAACAGATGGTCCATCTTTAAACTCCACAAAGTATCTCCACTACCAAGTATTGAGGACTTAAAAAGAACATGCTCTTCAAGAAATCAGGCTGAGGGGAGACCAAAGTGCAAATGTACGTATTATAGACACATGACAAGTTCTGTAATGTGGGAATTAACACATTTTTGGGAAAGCACTGAACTTGAGAAGGGACTAACTCTGCCCAGGTCAATCAAGGAGGGCTTCACGGAGGAGGTGGTTTTTGTATCTACTAACCTGGGCATTTTCCCTTCACTATTTCACTTCCTTACCAGTGCTTTCTGGGGTCACCTCCCAGGTGAAATGCTGCACCCACATCCTCTTTCCAAGGTCTGTTTCTAGGGGACCTGCTCTAAGGCTTAACGTTTCTTAAACATCACACTTCTGTCATGGCCCACTGGCTAACATCCTCCAGAACCGTGTTCCAGGGGTTCCAGCTTAGAGAACATACTGAGGTAGGTGATCTCTGGAGTCCTTCCTGCCCTAACATTCCAGACAAACTCTCTAACGGGCAAGCAGGTGACCCAGGGCTGTGTCAAGGGCGTGGGCTTTTAAGTAAAGCAGATGTGCATCTAAGCTCAAACTTTAGGTCTCAATTCACATCCTGCTAGCTGTGTGGCCTTGGGTGAGTTGCCTAACCTCTATGAATTCACTTTCCTCAGTGGTAAAATGGGCATGAAAATGATCATGCTAAGAAGAATAAATGGGGTTATATGTGTGTATTAGTCAGGGTTCTCTAGGGAAACAGACCCTATAGGAGACATATAATATAACTATCAGGAGATATTTAATAAGAATCAGCTCAAGCGACTCGGGATAGGCAAGCCCAAATTCCATAGGGCAGGCTGCAAGATGGGAACCCTGATGAAGATTTCTGATGCATTCCCCAGGAGACGCTGGCTGGCTGAAGTAGAGATGGAAGTTTTCTCTTCTGACTCCTGAAATCATCACTTCTCTTTCTGAGGCCTTCAACTGACTGGATGAGATGTCTCTCGTTGTTGAAGACAGTCTCCTCAGTTGATTGTAGATGTCATCAGCCATAGATGCAATCAACTCACTGGTGATTCAAGTCCATGAAATGTCCTCACAGCACAATTAGGCCAGGGCTTGCTTGACCAGACCAATGGGCACCATAACCTGGCCAAGCTGACACAGGAACTTAACCACACTGTGTAAAATGTTTAGCCTAGTCCCTGGCATGTATTAAGTGCTCAGGAAACGGTGGCTGGGGTTATTGAGGAGTGAAGGTTATCAGTCAGAGAACCCAGAGCCCCAGGACAACCAGTCAGTAAGAAGCCCCTCAGATATTTTTATCTTATTTTGTAATAAATGACCTGCAATTTATGGAGCTGAAGGCCCACGTGGTGTCATATAAACATGTGGTTCTGCTGAATTAGCTGTGGGGTCCCATTGTCAAAGACAAAGGAAAAGCCGCACGTTTCCTCTCTTCCAGTTGGGAAATGGGGCCCAGAAGAATGGCCAAGATTCTCCAGGAGACCAAAGGGCATGGAATTTGGATCAGAGAGATGAGGGTTTGAATCTGTTCCAACATTTACTCACTATGTGAAAAAGTGCTACTAATACCTCTCTCTGGTTTCTTCCCTTCCCAATCCCTCCCTCCCATCCCTTATGGCATTGCTGTCATTCATTTCATTTATCCATTTGCTATAATCACCCAATACATTGTTGATGTTATTACTTTAAACAGTTATCTTTTAGGTCAACTAAAAATAAGAAAAATTAATGATTTTATTTTGCCTTCATTTATTCATTCTCCGATGCCCTTCCTTTCTTACATGTAGATACGAGTTTCTGATCCATATCATTTTCCTTCTCCCTGAAAAACTTCTTTTGGCATATTTTGCAGGGCATGTCTGCTGGCAATGAATTCCCTCAGTTTTTTTTCCCCTGAGAAAGTCTATTTCTCCTTTACTTTTGAAGGACATTTTTGCTGGGTATAGAATTCTAGGTTGGTGTTTTTCTTTCTTTCAACACTTGAAATAATTCCTTTCAATTACTTCTTGTTTGTATGGTTTCTGATGAGATGCCCACTGTAATTCTCACCCTTGTTCATAGGTTAGGTACCCCCACCCTCTTTCTTCTTTCAAGATTTTCTCTTTATTTTTGGCTTTCTGAAGTTTGAATATGATATACATTGTGAATATTTTTTTTTGTCATTTATCCTACTTGGTGTTTTGCTGAGCTTCCTGGATCTGTGGTTTGGTGTCTGTTCCTAATTTTGGAAAATTCTTGACTATTACTACTTCAAATATTTATTTATTTTTGCTTTCCTCTATCTTTCTTCTCCATCTGGTATTCCTATGATGTGTACCTTTTGAAATTGTTCCATGATTCTAGGATATTCTACTCTGATTTTCTCAATCTTTTTTTCTCTTTGTTTTCTGGGGCAGCTTCTCTTGACTGGGAAGTTTCTATTGACATAACTTCAAGCTCACTAATTCTTTCCTTCGCTTTGTCTAGTCTACTGATGAAACCATCAAGGCATATCTCATTTCTCTTACAGTGTTTTTTATTTCTAGCATTTCCTTTTGATTTTTATTAGAGTTTCCATCTCTCTGCTTACACTACCCATCTGTTCTTGCATGTTGTCCATTTTTCCCATTAAAATTCTCAACATATTAATCACAGTTATTTTAAATTCCCAGTCTGATAATTCCAAAATCTCTTTCATATTTGAATCTGGTTCTGATAATTGGTTTGTATTTTCAAGTTTTGTTTTATTTGCTTTTTTAGCATGGCTTGTAACTGTTTTTGTTAAAAGCTGAACATGATGCATCAGGAAATGGAAGTGGCTAGGAGTTGGGCTGTGTTTAATGTTTGTTGTAGCTGTAGGTGTCAGAGCCTTCAAACTCCTCTAGTGTCCTGTTGTCTTTGGATTTCCTAAGAACTCCTGCTTGAGTTGAATCTGAACTCGCAGCTCTTTCAATTGTGACCCATTATTATTATAGTGGAGCCCTGTTGGCGTGTTGGTAAGGCTCAGGGGAGCGAGCTGTCTATAATTTTAAAATTGAATATCAGTCTGTTAGAGGGTGTGTGTCCCTGGGCTGTGAGCTTCACAAATGTTTCTTAGCTTTTCCCCTCCTTACATGAGGCAGAAAGGTTAGAGGGGGCTAGGGTTGGGGAAGCACATTTTCCCCAGAGGGATAAAGTTTTCGTAAAGTATTTTCTTCCGGAGATTATTAGTCTTGGTCATGGAGAACATTTGGACATATTTCAAAACGATTACATTCCTTCTTCCTCTGCCAGAGTCACAAGAGGACTTTTCTTGGCTGTTCACCATGAGATCTGGTGGTGTTTATAGAGGAAAGCCCCCAAAAAGTGTGGGGGACCCCTAGGTCTGCAGTCCCCAGGAGTTTCTCACTCTCTTGCTAGTCCACACTGCATCCAGCACTGACGTCAAAGTCGCCAGGTAAGTGTACCTGCCAGTGGCTGCTCCAGGTGAGCAGGTCTCAGCTGTGGTTCTCTGGGTTCCCCTGTCTTTCCAGATTTCAAAGTGGCAGTTTGCCCCGTGACCCCAATTCTCTCATGAGTCCAAAAAAAAAGTCATTGATTTAGCTTTTTTCTTATTGTAAGGATGGAAGCGATGACTTCCAAGCTTTTTACACATTGACACTGAAACCAGAAAGGTTTCTTCCTTTCTAGAGTGGAAATAATGGTTATGAGCAGAGCAAAAACTCCTTGACAAGGTTTCCAAGCCATGCCTGATATCACCTCAGCTTCCCCCTCTGCCTCATTTCTTGCCTCCCCATGTTCTCTACCATATAGTAGTATCTGGAAAAGCCTGGCTCCCTCTCACCTTAGGCTTTTGCATTAGGTTTGTCTTTGGTGGGTGCACTGGGTCCCATCCCCTGACTTTTCCTCATTCCCCAAATCTCAGGGCTGATGATTCTTTCTTCATCATGATACCGCAAGATTGGGGAAGGGGCTGGGAACATCAGTTAGCATTTGCAGTGTAACAAACATCTCCAACACATAAGGGCTAAAAGCGATAGCTATTTTATATAGCTCATGGTTCGTGGGCTGGCTGGGAACTTCTTCTGGTCTGTGCCAGCTTGGCTCATCTCTGCTGGGCTCTTGCATGCATCTGAGGTCAGATGGCAGCTGGCTGCTCTGGGAAGCCCTCGCTCACATGTCTGCTGGTGAGCTGGCTAAGCCCTGGGCCATGAGTCACTCATCCTCCAGCAGGCCAGTTCAAGCTTCTTTACCTAGGGGGTGGGGGGCATCTCAGGGTTTGAAACAGCAAGAGAACAAGCCCCATTGTACAACAAGTTTTAAAGTTTCTGCTTTTGTCACATTTGCCATGTCCCATTGGCCAATGCAAGTCAAAAGTCCAAGCCCGGAGTCAGTGTGGGAGACGACTACCCAAGGGCATGAATGCACAAAGGCAAACGGAAGGCCGGTCCTGCAGCAATCTACCCACTCCTACTTAATCCCCTAAAGGTCTGTGCTTCCTTCATCAAAGCACTTGGGTCACTGCCGGTGGTTGGTCTGGAATTGGACATGTCATAGCCATGGCTGGTCATCATCTTTTTTTTCTTTTTAAATTTTGGGGAAGGTTGGTTACTGGTTGCATCATGCCCTATCCAATTCTCTGGGCATCCCATGGCTTTTGTAAACAAATGAATATCCTCTAATAAATAACCCTTGTGTTTAGATGAGCTAGAGCTCAATCTGCTCCAAGAATCCTGTTACACACATCTGTTAGTGTAACTCTCTCACCTGGAACACGACCCTTCCTGCCTATCTCAGTGGTTCCTGTAAAGATAATAATAATAATATATGCTAAAGCCATCTGAAAGCTGCTAGGCGCAATGAGCACAGGGACAGTGTTTTTATCCCCTACTGAATATCTAACACAGCACAACGCCTAGCATGTAGTAGGTGTTCAATGAATACTGGCTTAAAAATGCTACAATCTTAACAGTTTATGCTGGGAATCATCATTGTCAACAACCCCCACCCCCATACATACAAAGCAAGCCCTTATGGTTCTGATTATGCAAATTGGGTCCAGGCATCTCTGAAATGAGCAAATAAACTCCACAATTGCAAGTCAGACTAGAAGATGATGATGTTTCCTGGTGAGTAATCAAGTGACTGGAGAAATTAGAACCAGGTTCTCCCAGCTGAAATTCATATACGAATAGAAGGAACTAAACTTGTGCTGCTGATATTTTGAGGCAAAAGTTTAGAAAATTCTACTTGACAGTCATGGAAACACTTTTATAGTTATATATTAAATGCCAAGGCAAGGGTGGCATTTTAAAATTACACACAACAGATCTGCAGGCTTTGAATTGATCATGTTGAAATTGGACTTTTTTATGAGCTAGAGTGGGGTTTTTCAATGCCGTTACTATTGACATTTTGGGATGGGTAATTCTTTATTGGGGGGGGGTCTTTCTGTGCATTGCAGGATGCTTTGCAGCATCCCTGGACTCTACCCACCAGTACAATTAGCACCCCTCTCCTTATTGTAACAACCAAAAACTTCTCCAAACTTTGCCAAATGTCCTGTGGGGAGATTACCCCCAGCTGAGAACTACTCAGTTAAGCAAAATTTCTCATCCTACCAAATCAGCATCCATTCATATTTATTGAGCCCTTGGAAGGCATTAGGCACTATGCTGGGTGCACTGATTTGAAGCTCACAACGCTGCAACATGGGGAAAATTATCCCCATTTTACAAATGAGGAAACTGAAAGGAAGTGACTCATTCAAGACGGGCAACAATCAACGAAGGACAGCTGACAGTCAGGGACCGGCTCAGACCACAACAGCTCTAGACGCCCAGGCTGGAGCTCCGCCCCTGCAACCACCCCGCCCCGCACCCCCCAGAACCCTTCTCACTGCATCTAAATGTCAGCTGCTCTGCAGAGAAAGGAAAGTGACCGAGACCTGGATGCCTCGGAGGACCATGACAATTGAATGTCCCCAGAGCAAACCGAATGCTCCTGGCTGAGTTAAAGTTGAAGATGAAGGTGCTTTTTTCTAGAAGCAGCTCTGGAGAGAGTGAGGACTCAAAGGTGAACATGCCATCCTGTATCAGCCCGTTTCTGCTTCCCTTCAATCGTGGCACTGTTTTTATTGACTATTGCCCCAGGTTCTTCATTGCTTTGTGAATTGCTTATGTGTCGGCATGGGGACGTGCCATGCTTTTCTGTATCTCCTAGAGCCTGACATGAAAAGGCAAATATTTGTTGAGTGAATGAATGAATAATTGAAATGGAAGAAAGAGAGAGAGAAAGAGAGAGAGATCTGTCTCTGTCTCTCTCTATTTTTCTATCTCTATTGATCTATTGAGAGAGGGGAGTATCTCTTTGGTCCCTTTTGGAGCCCCCACCTCCACCCCATCCTTTGTTTGGAAGACACTTGGCTAAGACAAGGCAAGTCACAACTATGTTCCCAAGTGACCTTCATTTCTGAGAAACAGTATGGCAGGATTTTAGTACTGGATGAATACTTAGATATGACCTGACCCAAGTCCACTAGGACCAGCCAGCTGTCCATGTGTTCTTTCAGTTACCGAGTGTGTTATGTGCCTACCATGTTCCAGATGTAAGGCAGGAGCAGGAGACTCATGCCTTGGTGCTCATCCAATCTGCATGAGTTAAGTTACAGGCCAAGCTGCCGAACAAGGAACTCCCAAATTCAAAATACAGCGGTTTACCCAAGATGGGGTATGCAGATTTTTTTCTAAGCCGTCCGGAGGTAGGCAGGTGGTCCAAGTCAAGCAGTGAGTTCTCCTTCAGGAGGTAATCCAGGGACCCAGGCACCTTCTGTCTGGTTGCTGCATTACTCCTTAGGGCGTTGCCCACACCGGCATGGCCAACGCTGGCTCACACCATCATGGCAGGAAGACATAGCAGTCATCCATCTTATTGGCTGGAACTAATCACATGGCCACTCCTTCCTGCAAAGGAGGCTGGGAAATGTCTGTCCAGCCAGAAAGCCGTGTGCTCAGCTAAGCTGAGTGTTGTGTGTGCTCTGTTCTGAAAGAAAGAAGGGGTGAATGGATACCCAAGCGCGTGCTGTGGTCGCTGCCACATAGCACAACCCCTTCAACCCTTCAACTTTAGATAGTGAAACTGAGGCCCAGAGAGAGGAAGGCACTTCTCTGAGGTCACATAAAGAGGTGGCAGCAGAACCTGTAAGGCTGCCTCCTACGCTACCCACGTTCCACCTCAGTATCATGCCTCTCAGCAGACTACATGCAGCAGCTGCCTTCTAAGAGAAAAATCTTTTCTGCCCAGATAGATTATTCTATACATCCGTGGTTTTCAGCCCTGCTTATGGTGGGTGGGGTGGGATGGCTCCATGGAGCTTTTTCAGGAACCACGAAAAATTTTGACTCTCTCCCCAATAAAAGCTTACGCGTACACACACACACAAGCATGCATGCACAAAAGTTCAAACGTGGTTTCACGGTGTTCGGGGCGACTCCCCGAAGCCCCCAAGCCTCCCTGTAAACCCAGGCAGGACAATGAGCAGCACCCATGGTCGTCGCGTTTGGCAGAGACGGAGCCTTCCTTCCAAGCCAGCCTGGTTCACATTACAGCTCGAATTGCCTCAAACACTTAATTTGAGGTCACGTGGCGCGAGTATGCAAATTGCTTTACTGTAAGAATGAGAAGCTCAGAATTGTTGGGCTACCAAAGTTCCAAACTATGAAAATGCCTCTAGGGAGGTTTTATAATGCCAAGAAATGCAGACACAGCACATTAATAGTGGTTCACGGACCCTTATTTTGAGTGAGCACAAACACACACAAAATCGAAGAGTCAACAATAAAAAGGTTACTCCTGAAATCAGGTTTTCAATCATTCAGTATAATTTGCTACCTGAATGGGTGATTTTCAATGACAGGCCTGGATCTGCAAACGATTCCTTATCTTGGTGAGCCACAAAACAACCCTTATCAACCTTCCCCCTTTACAACGTACCATGCTGCCAAACAGCGCACACTGAAATGGGAGCAAACAGACGGTATTTACTCCAAGTGAGCCAGACGCAAGTTTTAGATAAAGTAGGTTTAACATAAACGATAACAAAACCTGATCCAGCAGACTCTTAAAAAGATGGCTTGGCACAGAAGAGACCCTGCCCGGGGGGTCACGTTAGCCTCTGGTGCACGATAGTGTCACATAAAACAAAACGCCACAGCCATCGGAGTTCGTAACTCCAAATGCAAGTGAGGTGGATGCCTGACCCTGTTCTCAGCACAGGAAGTTTAAGCCAGAACAGGAATCCCAGTTCACAGTTCCATGCCTGCATCTGGGGTTGGGCTTCTTTTTTTTCCTCCTTTTATTTTTATTTTCTTTAATATGCTTTTTTTTAAATTAAAGATACTTAGATTACATAAATGTTACTTTAAAAAAAATAGGGGATTCCCATATGCCCCTCTCCCTAGCCTTCCCACATTTTCCCATATTAATGTGGTACATTTGTTACAATTGGAGCATTGCCACTAATGGATTATAGTTTACATTGTAGTTTACACTCTCTCCCGCACATTTTTGTAAGTTATTACAAGATATATAATGTCCTGTATCTGTCATTGCAACGTCATTCAGGACAATTCCTAAGTCCCAAAAATGCCCCCAAAATACAGCTATTTTTCCCTGTCTCCCCCCTCAGAACCTCCAGTGGCCACTGCCTCCACAGCAGCGATAAAAGTTCTTCCATTGCTAGAATCACAAGAAGTCTATAGTAGAGTAACAGTAAGTGTACTCTAGTCCATCGTTCATTCCCCAATCTTGAGGATTCTGGGATGGTGATGCCCGCTCTGTCTCTAATTGAGAGGGGCTTAATCCCATGGGGCAGATGGAGGGGACTCTCTTGCTTGCAGTTGCAGACTCTGTTCCTTGAGATGGTCGTTGACCATCATCATCACCGGGTTAGCTGTCCTGGGTGAGACCAGTGAACTGGAGGGTAGGTGCTGCAACTCTCAGTGCCATTTCCCCAGAACGCCCCTGCAGGTGGCTTTTGACTGCAAGTGCCTGTTGAGCTTCCTGTTCAGCCCTTCACAGCAATACCTGGAAAGTAGCTTAGGAAGCCGTAAGCAGGAAGAGGTAAGAACTGAGCCCTCTTTTTGGAATGAAAACATGCCCTTGTACTTAGATTTTAAGTATGTTTATCAGGGATTAGTCTTAATGCATGCATGTCTCACATATTTCTTGCAATAAATGATCATTTTCTGTATGACTAGACACAGAGAACAATTAGAAAGCCTCCTCTCTGCTTCCAGGATGTTTCCACCGCCTTCCACGGTAGTGTAAACATTTACTTACGGGTCTCCTTGGCACTCCCAGCCCAGCGTACGTTTGCTAAAGGACAAATGTTAGTGCGGAAGCCTTTCCGCAGGAGCAGTTTGGGCATTGCCTTCATTACGCTTTTACCAGCCCCTCTTCTTTCGTTGTTCTCGTGACCAGCGATGGTAACACGCTCTGAGCACTCACTATATACCAGGTGTTCTTCCACGTGCTCCCTCTGCATTGGCACATTTAATTCTAACTTCCTCCCAGCCAGGCAGGGGGAGCTTCCGTCTGCCGCGGTCCATCAGGCTCTGGACCTCACACCCTCTCTGTTTGGCGGCCAGCACACCTCACAGTCTCCACCTCCTCCTCTGCTTTGTTGGCTCCTTCTCTGTCTTCCCAGCCTCTTTCTGTTGGGTTTGGTCCTTGCACCTTCTCTCTTCTTTTGCATCTCCAAGATGACCTCCTGCAGCCTCAGGGTCTTCAACTTCACCCACATGCTCAGCACTCCCCACATTAAACCAACGGTCCCAGCTTCTCCCCTAAGCCCCAGACACAGCCTGCCAAACACCCACAGCAGACACTTTAATCCTAACATATCCCAAAGGTGACTCCCAATCTCATTCCCATCCCCCACCCCTAAAACGCAGGAATCCTGTGCCACCCACACTTATCCCATCTCTGCTGAAGTCAACCTATCCTTCTGGTTGTTTAAGACAAATAGCATCGACTTGTCCTGACTTCTCTTTTTCTTTTCTCTAACCATTCTGCCAGGAAGCCCAGAGCTCTACCTTCAAAAAGTGCCCAGGAGCTGACCACTTCTCACTGGTACCCCCGCCCCCGAGCCCACACCACCATCACCTCTTGCCGGGATTGGTACGATCGCCTCAAGACGGCTGTCCCTGCTCCTACCCTTGCCTTGAAATTCCCAACACGGCAGCCAGAGGGGTCCTTTCACAACAGAAGTCAGAACTTCTGAAGTCTGAAGGGAAGAAGTCTTCCCTTCAGACCTTCCACTGTGTCCCCTTGCCATGCAGAGTAAAGCCCCAAGGCTTGGCAGTGCCCCCCCACTCCATCTGGCTGCTGACTGTGGCTTCATCACCTTCCACGTCCCCCTCTCGCTCCAGCCCGTGGCCCCTTGCAGTTCCTGGAACAAGCCGGGCCCACCCTTGCCTTGGGGCCTCTGCTCTGGTCCTCCCTCTGCCTGAAAGACCCTCTCTCCAGGCGTCTGCATGGCTAACTCCCCACGCCTTCCAGTTGTCCTCAGGTGCGTCAGCTCAGTGAGGCTTTCCTAACCACCCCGTTTAGAAGTTCTAGAATCCCGCTGGATGGAGGAGGGAGATGGGCTTCTACTAATCCTCCCTCCCCCACAGAACCTCCACCTCAGCACGGCTGAAGCCGCCTTCTTCCACGCATTTCTTCAGGGAGCATCTGCTCTGTGCGGGGTACCGCACATGATGCCCGGGATGCCCAGAGCCCTGCACCAGACCTGGCTGCCCGCAAGGGCTAGGGGACGAGGACAGGGGCAGGGCAACATGTGGGGTCTGCTCAGCCTGGAGACAGGCAGCTGTGCTATGAGGTGACTATGGAGATTGAACGGGGGTCCCTAAGAGGCATCCTGAGCCCCGGAACCTGCCAACGTGATGTTATTTAGGAAAAGGGTCTTTGCCGATGTACTGAAGTTAAGGCTCTAGGGAGGAGAACAGCCTGGACTACCCAGGTGGACCCTAAATACAATGACAAGTGTCCTTGGAAGAGCCAGAGGAGGAGGCTGTGGAGCACAGAGGAAGAGATGGGAGTGAGGCTGCAGGGCAGGCCTGGGACAGGCCAGGAAGGCTCTTCTCCCAGGGCCTTGCAGGGAGCCCAGCGCTGCCCACAGCTGGCTGTGGACGTGTGCCCTCCAGAACCACGAGGGAGAAACTCCTGCTGGCTTAAGGCACGCAGCAGCCCCAGGAGACTGAGACAACAGCTTTGGCCGTAAGGTCAAGCCAGCTGACCTCTGAGCCCCCTCTTCCATGTGTGATGTGGGCACAATCACACCGCCCCCCCATGTCATGTAGTAACTGTGGAGAGAAGCTGTGCAACATGTCTTACAACATCAGGTCTAGTTCAGTGTTCAAAATGAAAATAGTTATTGTTTTAATGATTATAAAAGTAATGTGAGCTCATCTGCAAAATAATATATATAAGACAAAATAAATGTTTTCTAAAAGAAAACAGAAATCATCTGAATTTCACACTTCCAGAAAGAGCCACTGTTCTACTTTTGATGTATGTCCTTTCGGGTTTATCTAGATGCTTCATTTCTGGATTCAAATAGTCGGTCCTCCACTTCCCGGCACATGGCCCTGGGTGAGATGCTCAGCTTCTCTGTGCCTCAACCCGCCAGGGCTGTCATGAGGATTAAGAGGAGGTGGCTGACGGGACATCTGAAATAACAGTCTGCACATTATCTGGTACATTATCGTGGCAGTGAAGGACTTGCCACGAGGTCCCAGGGGGCCTGCAAAGTGAGAGCCCAGAGCCTGGCATGCAGACAGCACTCAATACTTGCACATTATTCTTCTTTCCTGAGTCCCCTACCCCCATTCCAATGCTGTCTTCCAGCGACTTGGCACTTGTCCCAGCCTCACCAAAGCACCCTTCTCTCTAGGCCCAGGGGAGTTGGCACAGGCTGCCCCTCTCTTCCTACAACTGGCTGATATCTCTACCAGACTCAGCTTAAGCAGCATGTCTTCCGAGACACTCTCCTGGACTCTGAGTGGGGTCAAGTGCCTCCCCTGTGCCTTCACAGTGCTTACTCCCTCCCCCACCAACGCACGCCCTGCTCTGCTGACAGTGCCCAGCTCCCACACCGAACGTCTCGACTTGAAAGCAGACCCTGTCCTCATCTCTGCATCCCCGTCGCCTGGCCCTGGGCTTGGGCCTCAGTAGGTGCTCAGAAAACACTTTCTGAACAAAGGAGAAGGAACAAGTACTCATCTCTCATCTCTGGGGTACCCTCTGCCTTCCTTTACTTCCAAGGCTGGGCAGGTGCCTCCTCTCTTCCCGCAGCCTCCTGGGATTCCTTCTACCACAACACAAACTGCAGTGAGTCTTTGTTTGCATGCATGACTGTTAACTCCATATATATCAGTCAGCTATTGCTGTGATAATGCTGCAGAGCAAACACCACCCACCCCCAGTCTTAGTGGCTTACAAAGACACATATTTTTCTTGGTCATGAGCCTGCAGGTTGCTGGGGCAACTCTGCTTCAGGTTACAGGTGGGGTTCAGGTCTGCTCCTTGGGTCTCTCATTCCAGGAACACAGGCTCCCCAGCACGAGTGCTTCTCATGGGGGAATGATGGGGGCATAGAGAGCTGAAACACGTGATGCCCCTTAAGGTCTCCATGGCACACTGGCACTTCTTCCTTGTTTCCCAGCTGCAATCACAAATACCACACAATGGGTGGGCTTAAACAATGGGAATTGAGACCAGGAGAAATGCAAAATTGAGGCATCAGCAAGATGATGGTTTCTCCTGAAGTCCGTGGTGTTCTGGGACTGGCTGCTGGTGATCCTTGGTCCTTGGCTTTTCTGTCACATGGCAGGGCACAGGGGGTGTCTTCTTTCTCTTCCATTTCTGCTGACTTCCAGCTTCTTCTCCACCATGTGCCTTTCTCTTTGTGACCTTCTCTATGACGCTTCCAATAACAGGATTAAGACCCATCCTGACTCAGCTGGCCACACCTTAACTAAAAATATCATCTTCCAAAGGTCTTTTACAATGGATCCACATACCCAGGGTTGGATTAAGATGAAGAACATGTTTCTCTGGGGTATGTAATTCGACTACCACACTCCCATACACCACTGGCCAAGGCAAATGTCACATCGATGGTGTGGAGGTACAACCCTCAAGCTCCCCTGCCCAGTAAGCAGTGGTGATGGCAGGGAGAAAGGGAAGAATTGTGAACAAATAATACAATTTATGCAATAGCTCCTAACTGGGGTTAATAGCTAATCCTCACGTTGTGCTTATTATGTCCACACACCTAGATCAAGTCATTGATTCCTAGTAGCAATGATAGAAAGGGGAAGTACTATTATCACACCCATTTTATAGATGGACAAACTGAGGCCAAAAGAAGTTAAGTAAGTTCTGGCCCCAAGTTAGCCTGCCAGAAAATGGCAAAGCAGGAAGAAACCTGGGCCCCACCGGCCAGAGTCCATGTTGGCCGCCACCACCACCCTGCTTCTTGAGGCTCTGTCTGTGTTTCCTTTACTCTGCCTTGTGGCATGCCCTGGTGTAGCCGGGCCTCGCCATCAAGGCTTGTGGGCAGAATGAAAGGCAACAGATAGTTACTGATGACTTGTTACCCGGCAGGTACTGTTGCTACCTGCTTTCATAGATATTGCCTACTGCACCCCTCACAGCAACCCTGGGGGGTTAGTATCAACACCCCCACTTACGGATGGGAAGTCCTAGGCTGGGCACACAGCGAGTGGCAGAGCCAGCCCACATGAGGCTTGCCTGACCCAGGGACCAAGGTCTTTGGGCCAGTCTTCAAACTTTAGCTGGGTCCGGTGGGATGGGGTTGGCTCTATCTTCTCAGCTCTTTCCCGGTGCCTTCGGGAGTTTTTTGCTGCGATGGACAGAGAGAAACCCCCCTCTCCTTAGAGACACACAGAACGCGGAGCGTGAAAAAGAAGAGCTGCTTTCTACCAAGGCACAGGCAGTGGCGAGAGGCAGCCGGCAGATGGCAGGCTACGGCCAAAGATTTCCCAGCCCGGAGGGCTGGGCAGGCAGGGTCGCGCCGCTCGGGTACCGCAGGTCCCTCGGGGAGCGACTTTCGAGAGTCCACGCTCGTCCCATTCCGGTTCCACGAGGCTTGAGGCGCACCCACTGCACCGCAGTTCTTAGGCACCCCCTTGTCTCTGACGGTTCTCTCCAAGCCGGGCTCCCCGGCTTCCTCCGCCGGGGTCCACGTGCCCAGAGGTTGCACAGCCCCGGAGCAGCTCGAGGCCCCCGCCCCGCCACGCCGCGGCGAATGGTTCTGGGCAAACCACACCCCTCTTGTGCCTCAGTATCCCCATCTGTACGACGAAGATTAGGCGTTAAATGATCTAAGCTCATCTTTCCCTGATGACATTAAGTAAAACCTAAAGAGGAAAGTGTCTGTTGGAGAACCGTCACCGGTAGACACACCCCTGCACAGGTTCCAGACCGAAGGGGCAAATAAGACCGAGTGGGGCGTCTGGAGTTCCCCCGCAGAGCGGGCGAGTAACCACTAAGCCAAGAGCGCCCCGCGCTTCTCTCTGGGAACCTCTTCTAACAGTTGAGTTGAGAGAGGACGTGGGGGCGTGCTTACCCGGCGCCTGGCACCTAGTAGGTGTTCACAACCGCTCACCACCCAGCGCCGGCATAGAGACGCCCCAGGGCTGGTTCCCGCGCTCAGCTCCGCTGCGCGCCACCAGCGGCAGCGGCCCGCGCCCCCTCCTACCCGCCGCCCCCCAGGACTGCGCTCGCCCGCCGCGCCCCTCCGCGCGGCCTCCGCCCGTTTCCTCTCCCCCCTCCGCCTCCTTCTCCGCCCGCGCCGCCTCCCGTCTCCCGCCCGCTGCAGCCGGCGAGCAGCGTGGCGCGGTGGCCCGGCGCGGGGCGCTCCCGGGTTCCCGGGGCGGAGAGGGCGCGGCGGGTGCGGGAGCGTAGTCCGGGGGGCGCCCAGGAGGAGGGAGCACGGGTAGCGCGGCCCCCGCCCCTGCGCGGCGCTCAGCTGCCTGCCAGCTCGGCGAGGGCTGCAGCCCCGGCTCGGCGCGCACTCGCCTCCCGCTGCCCGCAGCCCGCAGCCCGCAGCCCGCAGCCCGCAGCCCGCAGCCCGCAGCCCGCAGCCCGCAGCCCGCAGCCCCGCGGCGGGGCATGTAGCCACGGCAGTGGCGGCGGCGGCCGCGGCGGAATATGGGCGGGAACCACTCCCACAAGCCCCCGGTGTTTGACGAGAATGAAGAAGGTAAGAGGGCGAGGGGGCGCCCGTCACTCCCCGCGCCGCCCGCTCGGACGTCGGCGGTGCACCCCCTCCTTCCGTGGTCCTTCCCGAGCGCCCCTGTGTGCCCGCACGCTGCTAGGCGCCGGGGACCCGGTGCAGCCGCGTCCGGGAGCGCCCCCTGTGCCCTGCCGGGTGCCCGGCGCGGGGCTTCCGCCCAGGCGACTCCTTTGGGCAGGTGCGGGGCCGGGGCGGCCGAGTCGGAGAGGAGGGTTGAACGCGAAGCCGTGGCTTGGGGGTGTGGAGAGAAGAGTGGACTTCGGGTGCTGCTCCGGTTCGGGTTCCCTGAGACGCCTGAAGCTGAAGGGAGCGGCCTGGGTGAGCGGATGGCGCCGATTTGCCTCTCCGGCTCGGGCTGCAGCCTCTGCGATGTGTGTCTGCGTGTGGGTGCGCCCACGTGGGTGGGTCATGGCCACGAGGCATTTAGTCTCGGCACGGGCAGGCCCGACGCTGCTCTCCTCCTTCGCCCAGGACAAGCCTAGGGAAACTTTTCTTGGCTAAACTCGTGGTTCTGCGCGGGGCGCCCAGCTGGTGGCGGGAGGGTGCCGGCGGTCCAAGGGCATCTCAAATTCCAGCGCTGGGAGTCTTTGGGGCTCAGGTCGCTGGAGCTGGGTATGAGGACCAGCAGAGCACCATGCCCCGCGCTGTGTGTCCGTGGGCAAGTTACTTAACCTCTCTGACACCCTGGTTCCCTCACCTCTGACATGGGGCTGTGACACCACCTTCTGCTTTACTGGGTTGTGTGTCGTGCAGCCACATTTCACACTTGGGGAAACGGACATGCCGCAGTCACAGCCAGTAAGCTGAGCTGGCTTTGAGGCTGGGCCTTGTGCCCTGTGGGGCACTTCTCATTGCTGCCTGGGGCAGGTGCTTGTGTGCATAGATCGTGGTTTCTAGAATTACCCAGGCTGAGGCTGTTACTAAGATGCCAGGACGTGCCTGTCAAAACGGTGCCTGAGTGATGTCACCCTACCTTCAGCAGGTGTGGCTGTCTCAGGCCCATACAGGCCTTTCTTGAAGGACTTCCTAGTCTGGTGGCACCATGTTAATAAGCAGTGACAGTCCACAGTGCAAGGACCTGGGGGCAGGAGGAGGCCCCAGCCCCTCCTGCTTCTTTAGTCTGGAGCTCGGCGGGGTGGGGTGGTCAGCAGAGAGGCAGGCAGGGAGGTGGGGGAGACTCTTGGGCACCCGGCAAGAGTTTGGACACCGTGTTGTTGATCTCTCCCAGCCAAGTGCAGGTTCTCGGTGGAAGTCCGAGCTCTTGCTGCTGACATTGCCCTTTCAAGGTGCGAGCTGCCGTGGGGCCTTGTGCTCAGGGTGCGTCTGGGACAGGGCCATGCCCTCTGGAGGGTCACACTGTACCTGGAGCCTTTTTGGCCAGTGAGATTGCGCTCACAGCTGTTCAGACCCGATGAGAAGGCTGAAAACTTTCTAATCTCAACAAGTCGTAACTGTGGTTTTTTGTTGTTGTTTGTTTTGTTTTTGGTGGAGGGAGGAATCCTTTCACGAAAGCTGTGGACTGTCTCCCCAGAAGAAAGCACACATTTATGTATCACCCCCAATTTTAGGGGTTCGAGGTCTAGCCTGGGTCAAAGGCCATGCTTTAGAATTTTTTTTTGGCACCATTCATTTTATTTGCAGGAGAAATTCACCTCCCTCATGCTGACAACTGTGTTTATCCTTTATCCGAGAAAATGTGCTTGAAAACACTTATTGGCAAAATAGTTATCTCTGGTGTAGCCAGCCTTTTGATTTTCCTGCCGTCGTGCCTCGTTCTGAAAGTGAATTGGGCCGAAGGTTAACTGCCTGTTTCGGGGCTTGCTGAAAGGCAAGGTTAGGGCTCTCCTCATTTTGTCGGCTTCAGCCCGGTGAAATATTAACTTGTTTGATTTTGCCAGGGTATTTCTCACATATTTCCCTGTGCAAGTAAAGCACTGTTCTTTGCCCACCACTGGGTTCATGTGTTCCAGAAGCATTTACTAATCATTTACTCTGCACCCAGCCCTGTGTTGGCACCAGAATACGGAGATGATGGCAAAGTGTAACCCTCGGGAAGCTTCCAGTCAGTGGAGGAGCCTGAGCAACTAGTACCTGCCGTGACAGGGCAGGGTGTTTCAGTGCCCTGACGTGGGTGAGCTCAGGGGCCTGTGGGGTCCTAGGGGAGGGTAGCTAACCCTGGGCTGGGAGAAGACCCCCCACCCCCCCGGTCTTGCAGAAATGGTAGGAGTTACCCAGGGAAAAGGTGGTGGGTAGAGGTGGGACAGGATGCTTTGGAGGGGGGAACAGAATGTGCAAAGGCAGATGGCAAAGAGAAAGCATGGCTCCTATCGGGGAATTGTGATGGGTTAGCACCCCTGTGGAGTGGAGTGTGAGAATGGAAAGCACAAGAAATGGAACCTGATGCTGGCCCCGGGCTGGCCTTAAAGGGCCCAGGTTAAGACGTTTGGACTTGATCTTACAGGGCTTCTGGAGTCACTGAACTGCTTTAAGAGCCAAGAGGGGTCCTTGCCCAGTGAATGAAGGTTCTCTCCCAAACCATCGTGGTTAGGTGGGGTGGTTGAGGAGGCAAACACCTACGACCAGAACAAGTCTGATTTTTAAAGCACTTGAACACTAAACCATAGCCAGAAATTTGTCATTGTGTGACTCGTACAATCACAACTATGCTCTTACGGAAAAAGTCTAGCTTGCATCCAGGTAATATCAACATTCACCACTTACACCAAAGTTGATGCACTGCATCCAGCTGCTTTTCACACATCTTTGCGAATCTAGTTCACAACTCTGCCTGGGAAGCCTCAGAATCTGCATTTTACTGGGGAGATGACAGGGAGCTCAATAAAACTGCCATGGCCCCATGAACTGAGGCTCCTCCACAGGTGTGTGTAACTCCAGAAGCTGGTACCCGGCACCGCTGCCTGCTGCCCCTGGAGGCTGATGGGAAAATCCATCCCTCACGGAGAGGTCGGGCTACATGGAAGGAGACAAAGTGCACAGTCGGGCTCGGATGGGGGCTCTTTACTTTAACTAATGCTGGTGGAAAGGTAACAGCAATACTCCGACAGCACTGATAGTTTACAGTAATAATCCCAGGTACTGTCTTCCTCCAAAAAACATTTTTTGAACAATCATCATCATGGTACAAATTCTGGAAATGAAAATACAATCACCTATCATTACAAATTTGTATCAAACTTTTTTTTTTAAGAAGGTACCAGGGATTGAACCCAGGACCTCATACATGGGAAACAGGCACTCAACCACTGAACTATATCTGCTCCCTTCACACTTGTTTGTTTTTTGAGGTACCGGGACTGGGGATTAAACTTGGGACCTCGGATGTGGGAAGCTGGCACTCAACCACTGAGGCACATCGCCTCCCCTGAGTTGGTTTCTTGATTTGTTTGCTTGTTTTTTTTTTGTTGTTGTTGTTGTTTGTTTGTTTTGAGGAGGTACCAGGGACCAAACCTGGGATTTTCCATGTGGGAAGCAGGCGCGCAACTGCTTGAGCCACATCCGCTCCCTTCAAACTTGTTTTAAGGTGGTTTTCCCCTCACTGTCTTTATCCACACCTGGACATTTTTATAAAACTGTACACCACCCACGAACAAAATGATTTCTGCCTTTTCTCCTAGCATTATATGCTAAGTATTTTTATGCCACTACAATGTTATCAAAGTCATTGTTTTAATGGGTTATAATATTTTTCAAATGGAACTATCATAATTTACTAAATATTTTCTCACTGTCAGATGCTTAGGTTATCTTCAGTTTTTCATCTTTATAAACAAGTCAGTTGAAAATTTTATACATAGAGCATCTTTCTTCTTTCAATGAATTCCTTAAGGTGGAAGTTCCAAGAGTGAGATTATTGGATCAATGAGATTGAGTAATTTCTAAGACTCCAGAAACATCATTAAAATATTTTCCCCAAGGGGCTCTATCAGTGCAGAAGGACGCATCCACATTTGAGTAGATCTGTTCAATATCCTCGTAACCAGCTCGGGGTGTCCTCATTTGAGATCCTCATGAGTTAAAGAGGCATTTGAAAATAGGTGGCATTTCTGTATTACCACTGGGCCAGGTAGAGACTCCATATGCATTTTAAAGTATGAAAGCGTCTTGTTGGTCTAAATAAACATACAGCAAAAATAGTTTTTCTCTGGAAATATTCAGGTACCTAAGTCCGTAAAGCTGCACTTCGTGCGTCCCCAGGAGACAGTCTTTTGAACTTGGGGTGTCTACATCTTTTGTGATTCACAGAGTGGCCAATAGCTTCATGCTGTGGGCTTCATTCCCAGCCTCATCTCAGCTCCCGGGCACTTGAGGCAGGATTCATTCATGTTACAGCTGATGTCCCCATCTGTACCAGCCGTGGCTTGTGGCCATAAGGTGGAAATGTTTTTGCAAGGCAGAACTACTTTGAGAAAGCTCAACATTGAGTATGTGCAGGGTGGAGGCTAGAGAGAGTCGTGTAAGGGGTGTGGGTTTGCTGTCCTTTCTGTATCGGGCGTGTTTATGTCCGATGCCTAGGATGAAAAGCTTAGATTTTAACATCTCTATCACATTTGAAGTGCGTTTTGATTTGCCTTATACACGGGGTATTGGGATTGAATTATACCCCCACAGAAGGCAAGTTCAGGTCTCACTTCCTGACCCTGTGGGTGTGAAACCATTTGTAATTAGGACCTTTGAAGATGTTGTTAGTTAAGGTCTGCCCAAGGGTGGGCCTTAATCCAAAATAGGTGCAGTGCTCATAGGCAGAGGAAACGGAGCCCAGAAGGAAAAGCCACAGAGAGCAAGGAGCCAGAGGTCCACAGAGCCAGGGAGAAAGGAGAGGGCGTTGCCCTGTGATGGAAAAGCCAGGAGCCCAAGGCTCGCCAGCGGCCAGCCCCAGAATGCCACAGTCTTCGGGGAAAAAGCATCGTCCTGCTGATGCCTTGATCTTGAACTTCTCCTAGCCTCAACCCTGAGCCCATAAATGCTTGTTGTTTAAGCCGGCCCATTGTATTGTATTAGTTTTAGCAGCTGGAGAACTAAGACATGAGGGGTGAGAAAGCAGATATAAATCAGCGAGATGTGGTTTATTAGAAATGAATTGTAAGGTGTATTTATACCTTTCAACACTCTTAGGAAATATATCTGGATATAAAATATGCATCAGTCATCTCTCTATAAATTCAGATGTATGTAGACATACTGCTGCATCTCCTTGATTCTAAGGCACACTGTGCCCATTTTAACACTTCTGAAATTGGTGGCATTTGTGATATAGTTTATCGTACACATGTGTTCATATTAACATGGCATGTACTAGATCTAAAAGAGCTCTTTCAAGTGACAAGAAAGAAATCGAGTCACAGATTAATTGGCAGCATTTCTTTCTTCTCAGTGGCACCTAAAATAATGGTGCATTTACAGTGAATAGCATCTGAGATTAGATGGAATACGATAAGAAGCCTCTAGTTGCAAGTGGCAGAAATCCAACACAAGCTCTTGGGGCAGCGCAGGGACTTCGCTGGCTGTGGCTGATTCTCACCGCCCACATCCCTGGCCCAGCCCCGTGGTCCAAGCACGGTCGTCTCCTGCTCAGATGATGACGGCAGCCTCCTGAGCTGCTCCCCTGCAGGAGCCCTCGTGCCCCTTGGTCTCACCTCAGGGCAGCGGTCAGTGGTTCTGCTAAAGTGTGCGTTAGGGCACGTCAGTCCTCAGCCCGCCCCTGTCCCAGCAGCCCTGCGCCACTGAGAGCTGCCCACCAGCCCTGCCCTCCCTCCACTCGCCCCCAGCCCCCCTGCCTCCTTCCGGGTCCTCGGACGCGCCAGGCAGCCTCACGCCGTGGTCTTGGCGCCTGCTCCTCTTGCCAGCGGAGCTGCCCCCCACGGCCTCTGCCTCGCCACCTTTGGGTCTTGACTCAAATGCCCCCTTATTTACGAGGCCTTCACTGAGCAGCTTACTTAAAACGGCACCCCCAGCCCTTGCTTACTGTTTCTTCATAGAAACCGTCGCCATCTACCATGCTATCCATTCCACTTGTTCTCTTTGTTACTGGCTGTCTTCCTCCACTCGATTACAAGCTCCTTAAAGGTAGGGATTTTGTGTGATTGATTGACTGTGGTATCCCCAACACCTAAAATGGCACCTGGAACATAACACATGTCCAGTAAATAGTTGGTGGATAAATGAATGAATGAATGAATCAGTCAATCAATCAAGGAAGATGTCGATCTTATTATCCATGGCTGGAACCAGGTTCTCAAGTAGCATCATCAGGAATCTTCCTTTTTGGAGTCTCCGCTCTCCTTTCTTTCTTTTTTTCAAAAACAATTTATTGATGTATATCATTCATACATGAACATACATAAACTATAAGTGTTCAGTAAACATCGTGAACTTACAAAACAAACATGCACAACATCATACAGGGCTCCCCCACATCACTCCCCCCCCCCACAAACACCCTGCATTGTTGTGAAACGTTTAAGAAATCATGAAAGGGCATCGTCAAAGTATTACTACTAACTGTAGTCCGAATCTTACTCCCCTACACATTTTTTTTAAGGATTTATTTACTTTTACCCCCCCGCCCCGTTTTTGCTGTTTCTGTGTCCATTCACTGGGCAACTTCCTGTGTCCATTTCCTGCCCTCTCTGCTCATCCTTCTCCTCCTGTCTTCACTGGGATTCCATCCTCAGAACCTCCGATGTGGGAGAGAGGCGTTCTACTGCCTGCGCCACCTTAGTTCCTGGTTTTTCAGTGCGTCTCGTCTTGGCTCTCCCTTGTGTCACTCTCCTGTCACGTCATCATCTTGCTGTGTGGCTCGCGGGGCTGATGGTGCACACATACACAGGGCCTGATGGCGCACCCGCACATGGGGTCTGATGGCTCACCCGCACACAGGGCCTAGTGGCCCAAGTGCCTTCTATATTTTTCTTTTTTTTATTTTTACGAGGAGGTCCCGGGGATCAGACCCAAGTCCTTCCATATGGGAGACGGACGCCCAACTATTTGAGCCACATCTGTCCCCCTGCTATATCTCTTAAGGTTGACCAAAGATACCTAGAGTTACAGTCTTTTCCCATACAGGATGGTTATATAATAAATCAGGCTTAGTTTATCACCAGCATTCTAAAAACCAGACCTAGGGAGAAAAACTAGGTCTGGGGACACATGCATGGTCTCTAATATAGTGAATGTTTAGCCTACCCTGATTATCACAAGATCAGGACAGCGAGAATATTCACAATCCACTCTCTTTTCTGTGGCCTCTTTTCAGGCTGGTCTCTATTCATGACCTTCCCCCCCTACCAACTCCAGACTCACAGACTCACAGCCTCTCAGCTCCAACTGTGGGGAAAAGAGCTGTAGTTGCAGAAAAACTCACAGAGTTAGTTGTTGTTGTTGTTTTTAAGATTTATTTTATTTATTTATTTCTCCCTATACCCTCGTTGTTTGCACTAGCTGTTTGTTCATTGTGTGCTCATCTTCCTTTTAGGAGATATCGGGAACCAAGCCCAGAGCCTCCCATGTGGGAGGGAGGCACCTAATCACTTGAGCCACCTCCGCTCCCTGCTTTGTTGTGTCTCTCATTATGTTGTTTCCTCCTTGTGTCTCTTGTTGCATCATCTTGTTGTGCCAGCTCACTGTCTTGCTCATCTTCTCTCAGAGGCACAGGAAACTGAACCCGGGGCCTCCCATGTGGTAGGCAGGAGCGCAATCACTTGAGCCACATCCACTTCCCAACAAGGTTAGTTTTGGTTGGTTCTGGTTAAGTGTTGGATGGATCTTGGGAACCCATTTCTGTGAACAGGGTGATAAGGGGCTCTAACTGGCCAGAGTTGGATCCCTGCCCACCTTTGAAGTCAGGGGGTGGAGTCAGCCTCAAGGGAGACATTTGGACTAAGAGTTTATGTGAAGAACTTTCTCAAGGAACATTGGAGTATCAGCAGAAGAAGGGCGAGTGGATGCTAGGAGGGCAGGTAGAAACAAACAAACAATACATCCATTCCAGTAACTATTATCATTGTGTTACTTGGACATGGTTTGGGACACTCTGATTTATCTCATTTAATTGTTGGTTTATACATCGCCTTTATGCACTTACTATACTGTGACCTCCCTAAGAGAGGGAATTGTTTCCTTTTCACCTTTGTGTCTACAAGGCCTAGAACAGGGCCAGACCCAATGGAAGCATATTTGTTGAATGATGGATGAGAGCAATCACTTATTGGGATCAGTATCTCACCTTCTTCTCTCCTCTGGGTTCAGAAGCTTTTGAGAAACAAATGCAGGAGTCTTAAACTTATTACCAGGAAAGTTGATTCAGAGAATATACCTTGGATTTGAGACCAGGATGACCTCTCTCTTCCTGTCCTTCAAGTTTTGACCTTGAGACTTACTTGGGCTGAGAACTGAGTCTGCAGAGAGGACCTACACTGTCAGGAACTCAATGGCTGGCAGTCACGGCACACAGAGAACCCATGAGAGATTTCCCAAAGAGAGACAGGGTTACATAAATGATAACCTTTAATCATTAATGAATATCAGACTCTTGCATATCATGACTCGGAAATCACTTCTTTTCACTTTCCCCCATTGCTTTCTGAGTAAGAAAAAATTCTCATTTTATGGGTCAGCAAGAGGGTGGTGTTTCAATTGTAGCAGGGAGCCGTGTGAAATGACAGCTTTCCACCTAACTGAGAAGGATACGTCAGACCAAGGAAAGACTCAGACAAGTCCAGCTTGGTGAAAAAGAGCGTTTAATAGGGGGTTTACGTGGGGCCTCGCCTTCAGTAGTCTGGAGGGGAGTCCTCTCTCTTGGAGAGACCGAGCCTGGCCGTGGCCTAAATCCTCATCCGTGATGGCGGGTGGAGAGTGTGGCGCTTCTGAGGCTCGAGCTGCACTTGCCACAAGGCAAGAGGGCTGTTTTATATTTCATGTCTACATGTGGATGGGGAGGGCACATGAAGGGGAGCATGATTAAAAAGTGCAGGGCTTAGGACAGATTATCAAGGAATAGACATTCACGTGTTTCCCTGCAGGGCAGAAGTTACACTTTCACAGTAAGTATGTAAAACGAGCTATAATGTTTGTCAGTAGGGCTGAAGTTACATCTTTACAGTAATTATGTAAGGGATCTATTGATAACGAAGGTGGTCAAGCAGTTCACAGACCAGATTATTCTTAGAGTTTCCGGGAGAAAAATCTAAGCATACAAGTTTTACTTACCAGTCATGAGTTCACAAACAGTTATTTCTCAAGGTTTCCTGAAGAAATGAAATGCTGCTGTCACTAGAAGGGGAAAGAACTGGAAGGGTTGTGGGAAAATGCAAAGCCATATGTACCACAGGTGGAGAGAGGGGAATGGCTCCCCCATAATATGAGCTTGAGTGAATAAGGCATTTGGACAGAAGCAGGATTTATGTTGAGTCTTGAGGGATGGGAAGGGTTTAAATGCCTTGAGAGAAAAAGGATTGGTATTTTAGGAGGATCAAACAGGATAAACTAGTACTAAGCTTAGGCATTTGCCTAAGGAAATTGGAAGGAACCAGTATTCTTAGCCATGCTCAGTTATCTAATATCTGGACTTTGAACAATTGCAGATAGATGGAGAAACTATCCTACAATGAGCAGTGAGGGACCTGACACCATAAAGGGGATAAACAGTTTAGGATACCAGAGGAGAATTAGCAGACCAGAACTACCCAAGAAGAAATCAGGCTGTATTACACTGAGGTCATTCTCTTTGCCCGAGCCAGCCAAGGGAAAAATAGAGGTCAAAGCTGTTACAAGTCCTAGAA
>JAQZBX010031546.1:0-26259 GCA_029593785.1 Cabassous unicinctus | reverse complement strand
CCCAATCACCTGAGCCACTTCCACTCCCTGCTTTGTTGTGTCTCTCATTATGTTTTCCTCCTTGTGTCTCTTATTATCTTGTTGCATCAGCTCGCTGCACCAGCCCATCGTATCAGTTTGCTGTCTTGCTTGTCTTCTTTAGGAGGCACTGGGAACAGAACTCAGACTCCCATATAGTAAGCGGGAGCTCAACTGCTTGAGCAACATCTGCTTCCCCCATATGTTCTTTGTTGCAACTACTCAGCTCTGTAATTGTAGCATGAAAGCAATCATAAATAGTACATAGCAAATGAGCATGGTTGTGTACTAATAAAACATTAATTATAAACACTAAAATTTGAAGTTCATATCATTTTCATGTGTCCCACAATGTTTTTCTTCTTTTGACTTTTTGAACCATTTAAAAATGTAATATTCATTTTTAGCTGACAGGCTTTTGTGTGTGTGTGTGTGTGTGTGTGTGTGTGTGTGTGTGTGGTACCGGGGCCAGGGATTGAACCCAGGACCTTGTATGTGGGAAGCCGGTGCTCAGCCACTGAGCCACATTGGCTCCCCTGAGTTAGTTTTTTTGTTTGTTTGTTATTTGTTTTTAGGAAGCTCCGGGGACCGAATCTGGGACCTCCCATGTGGGAAGCAGGCACTCAACTGCTTGAACCACATCTGCTCCCCCTGACAGGCTTTTGAAAGCAGGAATTGGGCCAGATTTGGATCCTGGGCTGTAGTTTGCCAACACTTTATTAAGGTATGATTTTTCTTTAAAGACATACAGAGAAAATTGAAACAAATAATTTCCTTTAGTTTCCATCATAACTATATAGCAAAAATAATATATTTCCATAAGATATTAGAGTATCAATTGAACATAATGAGAATAAGTATGATAAATTTGAAATTCAGTAAATGAAATCAAGGTAAATTTGCTCAGGCAGCATAGTTTCGACATTGTGACAATGATGCTTATTAAAACTCCATTCATTTTTCAAAGTTCACACTGTTTTCCAAAAAACAAACAAAAGCTGTTACTATGTCATTTCTTTCAACCTTATTCAAAAAGTTAATCATTTTTGGTTCTTTCCGTTCCCTGCACCTTCTCCATCCTTCAAAACCAATCAATTCACAAATCTTGTCAGGTTTTCTTTCTTCAACTCCTAAATGTCTTCTTTTCTTTCTCTTCTCACCATCTAGTTCAGAGCCTTATCAGCGGTTATATTTTGTGAAATAAACATTTTATATACTCTATTTCTCTTCTGTCAATCATCTACTGCTATAATCCCCTGAACTGTGAAGATGATACAAATAGGGACTTTCATTAGAAAACTGACACACTGCCTTTTTCCTTACAAGGACAGGCATAGGGCACTTGTCAAAATTACACAACAGTAGCTTAGAAATAAATACAAAGAAAATTATTTCAATGCCCCAGGTCATGACAGAAAACAAATAGCCTGTCTAAGTTGCATTTAACCTTAACTAGTTATTCATAGAATTTGCAGCTGAGCAATTGAAAAAGAGAGGAAGATCAAGATGGCAGGGACAAATTGGCTTCTTCAGGGATCAGAAGGAATCCTTCAATCATATCTTTCTGTTTCTTTAGACTTAACTACATGATCTTCCCTATGTAAATGTCCTCTGACTTGATTCTGAATATCAGAGGTTGATATTCAGGCTCCAGGATACTACTTTAGAAGTTTCTGTTGCTGGGATTTCTTGAACTTCACCAAAGTTAGTAAGTATTAATATAAAGTAACAGGCAACCAGCAAATCTTTCAGGTCCCATTCCAGAGAACCACACTATTCCTTTTGAAATTTTCTATGTTTATCTCTAAATGTTAACCTCTTTGTAAAATACCTGTTAGATCCCAGGAATAGGAGACACAGGAGGCTGTCAGATGGCTGTGATACAATGAATTCTAGAGCAGACCAGAAAGGCTGTATGCCCCAGTGTCCTTGCCAGCCCATAAGGACAAATTAAATTTTCAAGACAAGTGACCACATCTTGAATTTTGCCTATCCCTAAACAGTATTTGCTTTGATTCTGTCCTGATGTGACTTCAAACTCAGAATTCTCTACTGCCAACCTTGATTCCCATTTTTGGACCCTCTGGGCTTTGTATTCATCGATAAACTTTTCTAGTTTGGGGGACCTTGGCTTTATACAGTGAACTGTTGTTTGGCTTTCTCCTTTGCCTCTGGTAAAACTTTTCTGCCCCAGAGCCGGTACAAATAACTCAATCTTCCCCGCTTCCCTTTGCCACTCTGTGCCTAGACCTGTAATTCCAAATCACTCCTCAAACTCCATGGAGACATCCCTCCATAGTAAGAAGAGTTTACAGGAAGCATGAATTGGATTTTGATCACTCTCTGTTTGCTTGATAAATTCCATCTGAAAAGAAGCAGAGAGAAAAAGCTGGAAACATAGCCAAACTGTTAATTATTTTTGATGGTATAAATAAAGTTTTAGAAAGCATATTTTTCAAATTTCTAGATGACTCCATTCTAGAATAGTTGACTAACAGGAAATGTAACAGAATTAATGTTCAAAAGAAGTGGCTATCTTTGAGTGATGGTTAAAGGGATTATTTTAATTTACCTTTTTTCCCCATGTATGGATTCTCAACATTTTCCATAAGACATGTATCAAGTTTTAAATAAGAAAAGATTCTTTTACAAGATGCAAAAATGTTCAGAACAGTTGGAATATTGAGCTAAACACAGGATGATATCCAAAAGAATGAAAAAGTACTGCATTTGTGTTTTATATTAAAAAATCTGTTATAAAAATACAAAGTGGAAACAACTTGTCAACTGGAAAGGACAGAGCTTATCAGCTATTAGAATGTGGAAAAATCTGGATGTAATAGGTATACAAGGTGAATTGCAAACAAAAATTTGATGATCATAGGGTGAATTAATAAAAATATAGTATCCAAATAAAAGAAACAATGACTGTTAATGAAAGAAAACAGTCAAATATGTTTATGCTAAGACATATTTGAATATGAATATAGTGTGAACTTTACTCATGATATGAGAAATTAGAATTCAAATTAAATTGAAATATATTTAACCCTTCTCATGGTTAAGATGAAAGAGTCCAATACATTGCATCAGTGATGGAATGGGAGAAACCCTCATGTTTTGTTTTGTTTTTTGAATCGTAGAAGCTATAGGTTTACAGAAGAATCACACAGAAAATATAGAGTTCCTATTTACCTCCTGCCCCCCCCATGACATCTTACATTAGTGTGATACATTTGTTACAACTGATGAAAGAATATTATTATAATTGTACTATTAACAAAAGTACATAATTTATATTCAGGTTCACTATTTGTATTGTATAGTCCTATCACTTAACATTGTTTTAAATTATAGTAACATATATACAACCTAAAATTTCCCCTTTTAACCACATTCAAATACACAATTGAATGTCATTAATAACATTCACAATATTTTGCTACCATCACCACCATCCATCACCAAAACATTTCCATCATTCCAAATAGAAACTCTGTACAACTTAAGCATTTACTGCCCATTCCAAACCCTCACTACATTCCCTGGTAACCTATTTTGTAGATTTTGAGTCTGTCAATTTGCTTATTCTAATTATTTCATATCAGGGAAGTCATACAATATTTGTCTTTTGTCTCTGTCTTCAAGTTTCATCTATGTTGTTTCATGTATCAGAACTGAAAGAGGGAGCAGATTCCTATGGAATATATATATACAATAGAGAGTCTTCCAGTTCTTCCATTAATAATCTATGGCCAATTACTTGAGTAGTCATATTCTTGAGATAAGGGAGTTCTCTGATCTTTTGAGGACTGTTGGATACAGATTACAAGTTCACATTGACCATACTCCCAAAGCTTCTGTTACAGTATATGCAAATGGGGAAGGGATGTCAGTAAAGGAATCCTGACCCAAATCTGTCTATAAGTGGGTCTTTTTTGTTCACCAACACATCCATTGGTAATTTCCTTGATTCCCATTATCATAATGAACATGAGTAACATCTGGCAGAACCCTTATATTGGTACCTTGATTGTGCAGTAAGAGTTACTGTTGCAGGAAATGCCAAATTAAACCTCCATCCCACCAAGATAGTAAATAAAACCAATATTAAATCTCTGAGGGAATGGTAGAAATGAGTGTCACTCTCAGAGACATAAAGGTTATAGGGTTTGTAGTCTTCATCAAAACCTCTTGTAATTCACAAGTCTGGTCCTTGGAAAAATCAGACAAATCGTGGCAGGTGACAGTGGACTACCTCAAATTTAGCCAACTAGTAGCCCCAATTGCAGCTACTATATCAGATTAGTTTCTTTGCTGTGGCATATTAACATAGTTTCTCTTACTTGGCAGCTCTTAATTTGGTACATGAATTTTCTTCAATAACCATCAGAAAGGAGAATCAGAGTCAGTTTGCATTTATGTGAGATAGATAGTTGTATACATTCAGTTTAGCTTATGAGCTATGTTAATTCTTTTGTTTTCTGTAAAAATATAACCTGAAAGAACCTGAACCATCTGGACATCCCACATAACATCACATTAATCTACTATATTGAGTGCATGATGTTAATCAGACCAGTTGAACAAGAAATAGCAAATTCTATGAGTGACATGGTGAAACACTGAGGCACAGACAATTGTAGATGAACCCTAAAATTCTTCAGGGGTGTAACATGATAACGTTTTTAGGGTTCCAATGGTGTGAAATATGGTGTAACATTTCCTCCAAAGTAAATAACTTATTTCACGTTGTACTTCCTACCATGAGAAGGCAGCACACTACTTGGCCATCCTTTAAAGGTTTTAGAGGCAGAATGTTCCACATTTGGAAATATGGGTGGAAGGCTGTTAGTTTTGAGTGGGACCCAGAAAAAGAGTAGCTTCTGCAAACAGGTACATACTCTTTTACAAGGAGATTTTCTGATTGGACCATGTGAACTAGAAGATTCCACGGTGTAGAGTTTTTTATAGTATGAAAAAGATGCCAAGTGGAGTCTCTGGTCAGCTCTAAAAAGAGAGTTGCAGTGCAGGCCCTTTGGGTTTTATAAAAAGACCAGGCTGGGAAGCGGATGTGGCTCAAGTGATTGAGCTCCTGTCTACCACATGGGAGGTCCCGGGTTTGGTTCCTGGTGCCTCCTGGAGAAGACGAGCAAGACAGTGAGCTGGCACAATGGGCAGGTGCAGAGAGCTGATGCAACAAGATGACACAACAAAGAGACACAAAGAGGAAACACAGTGAGACACACAACAAAGCAGGGAACTGAGATAGCTCAAGTGATTGAGCACTTCTCTCCCACATGGGAGGTCCCAGGTTCAGTTCCTGGTGCCTCCTAAAGAGAAGACGAGCAGACACAGAGAGCACACGACAAATGGACACAGATCAGAGAGTGAGTGCAAATAATAAATAAATATTTTAAAAAAAGAAAAGACCATGTCATCTGCAATAAAGAACTATACACTTTTCAAAGCAATTAGTGGTAGAAACTGCATGTTTGACCATGGCATATTGTCACAGCATGGGAATATGCTGCTCAGTTGTCTACCCGCTATGAGTAATACAGTTAACTTATAGTCCAGTCTCCCCAGGCTGCTTCCAGCCAAAGACTGAACACAGAGGGAGAACAAGAGCCAGGCCGTTTTTACCCAGTGTGGTTCTGTGATAATGGAAGAACTTTTTTCTGGACTCCCTATCTGCATTATTATGCAGTTGAGGTTCTTCCTACTCAATGCGCCTTCCCTTCCTCTTCACAGCCGTCAATGCTGTCTGAGCATCCCCCTGTCTACTCCTGTTCCCTCTCCTCTTTCTTCTTCACAGATAATTCCCCAATAATTCTCTTACATTTACAGTTTGGAACATAAGTTATGCTTAAATTTTGAAAAGAGAGAAAAGGCAATCATGTCATCTGACAGGAGTATAACATTACTGACAAATACTGCATTTTATTGAAAGGAGCATATGATAATTGACCAATTATAGGCATTGAAATGAGGAACTCTTCATAAATCTAGTTCTGTTGCTGACTTGGGATTATGACTTTTTACCAGTCATAGTAGTCTTGTGCCTCACTTCCTTTTTTTACAAAGCAAAAATAACAGCACAAAAAATACACACACACAGAAGAATTACTGCTGCTCTTCCTCATTGGGTTGTTTCTTGAATTAAATTGGTCTTCAGAATTATATAAAAATTTGTGAAAATGATAAGAAGCATTGACTTGCTTGGATTCCTCCTTTGGTTCAAAAATTATTTGGAGTGATTTCTGGCCTCATATAGAGTCAGCTCTGTGTGTTATCTGGATTCTGGGTTTATGGCAGTATATTAGTTTGCCAAAGAGCTGCTGATGAAAAGTACCAGAAATGTGTTGCTTTTATAAAGGGTGTTTATTTGGGATAAAAGCTTCAAGTTCCAAGGCTGTGAAAAGTCCAACTCAAGGCACCATAAGAGGTGCTCTCTCACCAAAGTCAGCTGCCATGTGTTGAAGCAAGATGGCAGGTGATCTCTGCCGGGTCTCTCCCTCCTCTCCGGGCTCTCTCTCAGACTCAGCTGCTCTGCTTTCTTCTCAGCTGCAAGCTGGTATAGGCCTTGTCTCTTTCTGGGCCTCCTATATCAGTCTCAGCTGTCCCACTCTCTTCCCAAGTTCAGTTGTAAGCTATCAGGCATATAGCAGCTCTCCTCTTGAGCTGCTCCATGGGGCCAGCCTCTGGGGGGCTTGGTGCTTAAGTAAGCCTCTCATGTTGCAGAATCAAATATGGTGGCTCCCTGTCTCCTCTGTCTCTGTACATGTGAGTCCATTTATATTAGACCCAGCAATGGGGTGGGGACGCAACCTGAGTCACACCTCTCTCATACCATCATTAATTTGTGGCAACTACTACTATTTTCTCCATTACTATAATTTTATCATTTCAAGAGTTTTACATAAATGGAATTATACAGTATGTAATCTTTAGGAACTGGCTTCTTTCACTGGGTATATTTCTCTGGAGATTCATCCAGTTCATTCTGCATGTCAAAAGTCTGATCTTCTTCATGGCTTCGTATTCCATGGTATGGCTGTACCACAGTTTTTCTCAACTTTCACACATTGTTGGGTATCTCGAGTGTTTCCAGTTTTGCACTATTATCAATAAAGCTGGTATAAACACTAGTGTACATGTTTTCACACAGGCATAAATCTTCATTTCTTTGATAAATGTCAAGCAGTGCAATTGCTAGGTCGTGAGATAGAAGCATGTTTTGTTTCCTAAGAAATGAACTGTTTTCCAGAACAGTTGTACCCTTACACTTAACCTAGCTGTGAATGAGTGATCCATTTTCTCTGCATTCTTTCCAGCATTTGGTACTATCAATATTGTTTACTTCAAAAAACTGTTAGTTGTGTAGTTATATCTCATTGTGGTTTGAACTTATATTTTCCTAATTTCTAATGATGTTGATCATCTTTTATTTGTCACTTGTAAATCCTCTAGAGTGAAATGTCTGTGTGTGACTTTTGCCCATTTTCCAATTAGATTGTTCATTTTTTTACCGTTGATTTTAGATCCCAGTCCCTTGTCTGCTATGTAGTTTGTAAATATTATCTTTGAGTCTGAAGCTTGTCTTTCTAACCTTTCAGGATTGTTTGAAGAAAAAAAAAAAGTCCGTCCTTCCTCCTTTCCTCACTTTCTCCCTCCCTTTCTTTCTTTCATCTGGATGTCTTTTATTTCCTTTTGTGTGTGTGTGGCCTTATTGCATGGCCAGAGTTTCCAGCACTATGGGGAGTAAGAGTGGTGAAAGCAGACATTCTTGCTTTGGTCCTGATTATAAGAGCAAAGCATTTAGTTTTTCACCATTAAGTATAATGAGTATAATGTTAACTTTATTGAGTTTAGGAAGTCCCTCTCAGTTCCTATTTTTCTTAGAGCTTTTATCATGAATGTGTGTTGAATTTTGTCAAATGTTTCCCTGTGTCAACTGATATGTTTATGTGATTGTTCTTCTTGCTCCTGTTAATATGATGGATTACATTGATTGATTTTTGAATATAGAACCAGTCTTGCATACCTGGAATAAGCCCAATTTAGTTAAGGAGAATATAATTATGTTAACATATTGCTGAATTCTATTTGGTAATATATTGCTAAGGATTTTTCAAATATATTCATGAAGGATATTGGAATGTAGTTTTCTTTTTCCACTATTTTGTCTGGTTTAGGGATGTGGGTGATATTAGCTTCATAAAATCAGTTAAGTGTTTTCTCCTTTCTGCTTTCTGGAAAATATTATATAGATTATTGTTAATTATTTCTTAAACATTTTCTAGTATTCTCCAATGAAATAATCAGAATCTAGTGATTTTATTTGGTGGGGTTTTTAAATTACAAATTTAATTTTCTTAATAGTTATAGAGCTACCCAAATTATCTACTTTATTTTGGGCGGGTTGTAGAAGCTGGTCTTTTTTGAGAAATTGGTCTATTTCATCAAATATGTCAAATTTATGTGTATTATTCCCCTTTATTCTTTTGATGTCTGAAGGGTTCTCTTTTTTTTTTTTTGTCAGTCTTGCTATGTTTGTCAAACTTTTTTTGATTTCCCCAAAACTTAGCTGTTTGTGTTACTGATTTTCTCTACTATTTTTCTGCTTTTGATTTCATTGGTTTTTGTTTTTTATCTTTATTTTCTCCTTCCTTCTTTTGTTTTGGCTTATTTTTCTTTTCCTAGGATCTTGAGGTGGGAGCTTAGATTATTGACTTGATACTTTTCCTTTTTTTCTGATACATATATATATAGTTCTATAAATGTCCCTCTCAACACTGCTTTAGCTGTGCCTCATAAATTTTGCTTGTTGTATTTTTATGTTCAATCAGTGCCGTGTACTCTTTTATTTCCTTTAATACTTTCTTTTTGACCCATGATTTATTTGGAAGTGTGTTTCATTTCCAAGTGTTTGGAGATTTTCCTGTTATCTTTCTGTTATTGAATTCAAGTTTGATTCCATTGGGGTCAGAGAACACACTCTATAGAATTTCAATTATTTTATATTTGTTGAGGTTCATTTTTTGGCCCTAACATGGTCTATTGGGGTATCTTTTCTATGAGCACTTGAAAAGAATGTGTGTTCTGCTGCTGTTGAAGAGGGTGTTCTATAAATGTTGATTAGATTCTTTTGGTTGATGGTTGTATTGAGCTCCTTTATATCCTTGCTGATTTTCGGTCCAGTTGTTCTATCAATTGCTGAGAGAGGGGTGTTGCAGTCTCCAACTATAATTATAGATTTGTCTATTTAACCTTTCAGTTCTATCTGTTTTGTTTCACATATTTTTAAGCTCTATTTTTTTCATGCATACACATTTCAGATTGCTACATCTTCTTGGGAGATTGATTCTTTTATTAATATAGTATCCCTCTGTAACTATGAAATTTATTTGCTCCAAAGTATATTTTATTTGATATTTATATAACTTTATTTTGATTAATGTCTGCATCATGTCTTTTTCTATCCTTATACTTTCAACCTGTCTATATCATCATATTTGAAGTGAGTTTTTAAAGAACAGTTGAGTCATATTTTTAAATCCATTCTGATAATCTATTTCTTGATTTGTGTATTTAAGTTATTTACATTGAATGCATTTATTGATATGTTAGGGCTTAAATCTCTCTTTTTAATTTTTGTTTTTTGTTTGTTCTTTCATTTCTTTGTTTTCTTTCCCTTGCTTTCCTATGGGTTACTCAAATATAGTTGAGAAATCCATTTTGATTTAGGTTTAATGTTTTTGAGAGTATCTCTTTGTACTGGTGTTTTAGTGGTTACCTTAGGTATTACATTACATAAAACAACTCAGTTTTCCAATTCTTGTAAAATTATGGACCCACAGATACCTGAGGCTCTATTTTTTTCCTATTTTCTCTGTTGTGCAAACTGGATAATTTCTATTGCATATTCCAGTTCACTGATCCTTTCCTTTGTCCCCTTCATTCTGCTTTTGAGTTCACCCATTAAATATTTTCTTTTTCTTTATTGTATTTTTCAGTTCTAAAATTGCCATTTTGTTCTTCTTTATGTTTACTTCTGTTGAGACTTTCTGTTAATTTGCTGATATTTTCTAATTTTTCATTTGTTTTAAGCCACTTCTTAAGTGTTTGTTCTAGCATTTTTATCATGCTAGACTGCTTAAAAATCTTTGTCGGTTAATTCAAACATCTCTGTTTTCTTGGTGCTCGCATGTTTTTATTGCTTTTTCCATTCAGTTTGATATCTTTCTTGTCCTTTGATATGATGAGTGATTTTGGATTGAAATGTAGATTTTTAATATTATATTATGAAACTCTGAATCTTTTTAAATTTACAATTTAACTGGCTTTCACTACCACCACTCTGTTAAGGGAGAAAAGGTGGTTCCTCTTTATTGCCAGATGGAGATAAAAGTTCAGCTTCTCCATTAGGGCTCCTTTGACACCAAAGTTTGGAGGCTCCTTATTACTACTAGATGGGTGAGGTAGGGTTGGAGGTTATGCATGGGCTCAGCAATATAAACTTCCACTGATGTGTACCCAATCTACCAGCAACATAGACCAACACTCCACCCTGATATGGCACCATTACCCCAGGTGATCAGTCAGCTACTTGGAGGCAGGTTGATTACATCGGACCAATTCTATCATGAAAGGTGCAGTGTTTTGTTCTTGCTGAAATAGATACTTGTTCTGGATATGGATTTACTGCCCTTGTATGCAATACTCCTGCCAAAATTACAATTGGTAGACTTACAGAATGCCTTATCCATCATCATGGTATTCCACACAGCATTGCTTCTGATCAAATGAAATGTGGCAAAGGACCCATGTTTATGGAATTCACTGGTCTTGCTATGTCCCCCACCATTCTGAAGCAACTGGATTGAGAGAGTATTGGAATGGCCTATGAAGACTCAATTATGGCACCAACTGGGTAACAACATCTTTCAGGGCTGGGGCAGTGTTCTTCAGGAGGCTATACGTGCTCTAAATCTGCATCCAATCTATGGTGCTGTTTCATCCATAGCCAGCCTGGCTACTTTGGGCTCCTCATGCCTCTGAAGCAACATGCAAAGAAGGGAGTTACCATGATTGCTCCTGATTACCAAGGAGAAATTGGACTACTACTACTACACAATAGAGATAAGAAAAACTGTGTCTGGAATACAGGAAATTCCTTTGGTTATCTCTTAGTACTACTATGCCTTGTGATTCAAGTCAATGGACAACTATAACAATGCAATCCAGACAGGACTACTAATGGTCCAGGCCCTTCAGAAAAGAAGGTGTGGGTCACCCCACCTTACAAAAAACCATGACCAGCTGAGTTGCTTGCTGAGGGCAAAGGGAATATGGAATAGGTAGTGGAAGAAGGTAGTTAGGAAGATAAGCTGCATGTGAACAGTTGCAAAAATGAGGACTATAATGGTTATGAGTATTTCTTCCTTATATTGTTATGAATTTGTTTGTATACATACATAAAGAAAATAGCTTTGTTTTCTTCCCTCTCATCCTGTTATTATGGAAAAAAATTGTATTAACTTTACTCCATAGTATTTAGGTTACTGGATATCAAGGATAAGCATGAATATCACAGAAGAATTTGCCTCCTCTTCTGGGTAAAAGAGCTAGTGCATTTTTCGTTGTAAGTAGGATAGTTGTATAATGTTAGGTGAAAGGATGACTATGTTATTGTCTTCATTTGGAGATTAGATACTGTTTAAGGAGATGTGTGTGAATTCCAAGTTGACAAATGGTAGACTGTGATGGCTAATTTCATGTGTCAACTTTGCTTGGATATGATGTCCCATTGTTTGGTCAAGCAAGCACTGGCCTGATTTTTACTGTAAGGCTATTTCATAGATGTATTTGGATCTAAAATCATTTGATTGCATCTATGGCTGAGTGCAGCTACAATCCAGAAAGGAGGTCTCCCTCATCACTGTGGGAAGTCTGGTCATTCAATCATTTGGAGGTATTAAAAGCCAGAACTGAGGATTTCAGAATCAGAAAAAATTCCTACCTCATCCTCAGTCAGCCAGCTTCTGCTGGGGAATACAGACTTGCCAAACATGAAAATTACCTTTATTGGAGTTTCCAGCTTGTGAACTGCCGTATAGAATTCAGACTTGCCAATATCCGTGGTTGTGTGAATCAATTCCTCATGACAAATCACTTAAAAATTTGTATATATATAAAATACACAGATTTGGTACCAGGCATTGGGTATTGCTAATACAAATCCCTAGAAATGTGGAAATGGCTATTCAATTTGATAATGTGTATAGGCTAGAAGAATTTTGATGTACTTTATAGAAAAATCCCAGATTGTTTTGAATAGATTGTTGGTAGAGATATGGATATTAAAGGCATTTATGGTGAGGGCTCAGAAAGAAGTAAAGAGAGCTGTAAAGAAAGTTTCTTCACTTTAGATAATATATACATCATCATGAGCAGAATGTTGGTAGAAATATGGATGTTAAAGGTGCTTCCAGTGAAGCCTTAGAAGGAAATGATGAATGTGTTGCTGGAAACTGGTGGAAAGTGGCAGAAAACTTGGGAAATTGTTTTCTGAGGTTGGATGGAAGGTAGAACTTGTAAACAATGAATTAGGATATTTAGTGAGGAGAATTCCAAGATAAATGTGGAAGGTATAGCCTGGCTTCTCTTTGCTGCTTATTAAAGTGACAAAGGAAAGGGAGAACCTGCGGACTGAACTGTTAGGCACAAATGAACAAACAATTGAAAATATGAAAAATTTTCAGCTTATCCAGATAGTGTGCTCTGAGTCTACAGCCAGAAGTGACTCTGTCAAGGCCCTCCCTGAGTTCCCAGGAGATTAGTTCCCAGAGAATGGGGATCTGCACAAGGTTGTAGCTTAACCATTCTTTGCTAAAGAGATTAGGCATATGACTCATGGATCCAGTCAGCCATCTCAGAGGAAGACAGGTTTGGAAATACACTTATCTAGGAAGGATCTATGGTAGACCTTTTTATCTGATAGCATCATCCCTCTTGAGTTGCATGCAAAACTGATAAGGATTTTGGGTTTTTGAGAATTTTATATGAACAGATGCACTGCCAGCCTGGACTGTAAAGGACAGTGACAGGACAAAATGAAGGAAAAATGACTTCAAGGGCAGAACCACGGAAGCAGATGTCTAGACCAAAGAGATCTCCTTGGTACAAGAGAGAAGAGCTTCCACCTCTGTCTTTGAATAGGGCAGGATTTATACCCCCATGTTTGGGAGGGACAGGTCTTCCACTCTGATGTTCAGGGAGAGTGCTACCACCATCCCAATGCTCAGAGAGGGTGGAGCCTATGTCTTGGTGTTTGGGTAGAGCATGGCCACTGCCAAAGAACTTGGGAAAGTGGAAACTTCCCCTCCAGTAGGACTGGAGGACAAAGGACTGTCCACAGATGGACTCTCAGACCTTGGAATTTAATGGAGTTTGCCCTGCTGAGTTTTGGACTTGCTTGGGACTGATAATCCTGATTTTCCTTCCAAATTCTCCATTCTTTAATGGGAATGTCTCTCCTCTACCTGTCCCATCATTGTATTTTAGAGCTACCTAGGTTTCACAGATCCATAGACTGAAAGTAATTTTGCCCCAGGATGGACCACACCCATAGCTGATTTTGATACGATTTTGGACTTAAGAATTGTTAATGAAATGGCTTAAGGCTTATGGGATACTGGAATGGGTGAATGTATTTTGCATACAGGAAGAACATATCGTTTTGTGGTCCAGAGGTGGACTATTGGGGATTGAATCATGTACCCCTCAAAAGACATGTCCAAGTCTTAATCCATGATCCTGTGGGTATGAACCCATGTGTAAAGAATATCTTTGAATATGTTAAGGTGTGTTAGGGTTTGAACTTATTTGTGAATAAGATCTTGTAAGGTCATATTTAGGTGTGGCCAAATTAATCTGGGTAGGCCTTACTCCATGTGATGGAGGCTTTTAAAAGTCAGTAGAAGTCAGAAGAAGAAGCCGGAGAGGAGAGAGAGGTCACCATGTGACAGAGGACTACCATCACCAGAATGCTACCAACACTTAGAGAAAGTATGGTCTTGCCAGCATCTTGATTTTGAATTTCTAACTTTCCAAACCATGAGACAATAAATATTTGTTTCAGCCAACCTATTGTGTGGTATTTGTCATAGCAGCCAGCGCAAACTAAAACAGTGGGTATGAGCACTCCAACTTCCTATGTGTTCTCCACTGGCACTGCAGGGTGGGTGGCCTCGTTAATGATGGGCAATGGTGAAAATCTTGACTCTCCGCTAGGCCTAAGTCTCTACCAGAGTGGGTAGTGGATGGAGCACCTCATTGCTGATGGATTAGGAAGTCCAGACTTCCCACATGGTTTCCAGTGACACTGCAGGGGGAGATCACTCCCTACTTGGCCTTCTCTGTCACTATGCTATGGGGGTGTGGAGAAGCCTCATTATAACCTTCAAGTAAGGAAATCTAGGCTCCCCACTTGACCTTTGCTTCTGTGGGTTGTGGTGGGGCCACAGTTATTTCTGTATGTTTGGCTAGAGTCGGACAGTTATTGCCTAAAAATTTTGTCTTTCTTAGTCCTTTGAATACAGAAAGCAGACTTTTATTGGGGATTTTTTCCTCTGCACCCATTGGTGTTTCTGGATTACTGGCTTCTTCAGCAACAAGTCTGGAATATACGAGACAAAAAGAAAACAACCATTGTGTTGTTCTTTGGGTACTGAAGTCCCTAGCTGGTCTGCTTTCTTCTCTCTATCTCAGAGCCCTCTTAGTATGATACCCTGGAATTTCTAAGTGTACTTAGTTGGAAGAATAGGGAAAAGTACATCTGCTACATCTTTTTGGAAATGGAAGACAAGATATTTTTTTACAAAAACAATTCCTCAATATTTTAGGACTTATGTTTCCCCTATTCAATCAAAACCAAATTTCCTATTGTGTTTCACTCTAGAAACAGAATTTCCCTCACTTTTTTCCATTCCCAGAGGTTTAAAAATCAATCCTCCAGCCTATTTTCTATTTCTCAAACTGATATTTCCTTACTCTGACTTTAATAAATGTTTTCATCAAATGGCAGTTGATCAGATCGTTTGTGTGACCTGATAGGGTGACACAGAACCTCTTTTCAATCTGACAGAATATTCAAAGCCTTTACTCTTTCCATCAGTAAAGCTGCTTTGTAAATGCCAGTTTCTTTTAAAATTGTGTTCCTTGCAACTGCATGTATTATTCATCTGACTGAGGCAAGAAATCTGTCTCTGAGCTTCCCTTTGATGCTGTGAGAAGATTCAGAATGAGTAGTCTGGAAAGATGATTGTGTTTTTCCTTTACATTATGGTTAAACTGACTATATCTGCCTCATGCATTACCATATGACATGTCACCCAGGGGGATGACCCTAAGAGCATGATTCACCTAAGTAAAGATGAATGACTTGTGTGATCTAAGTGTCACTGAGGAGTTCCCAACCTGTCAAATGGCTGCACATATTTCTTTGGCTTTGCATGATGCTTTTTGAATGGGGCACCAAGCAACTGATTACATAAAGCAGTCATAGAAGCAGCAGCTGTGAGGTAGGTAGCTATGTTCTTTTTAGCACACAGTTTACAAGGCCAGATCTTAAATGAGAGAGAGTCATACAAAGATAAGGCAGGAAAGGACTGTAAAGGTCACTGAATCATAGATCCCTCTCTTCTTCTGCCATTCTACAGGTGAAGAAACCAAATATCTTCTGTGACTTGTGCAAGCTAATTAATAGCAAAACTAAGACGGGAGCCCAGGCATCTGATTCCATCCAATACTCATTTTGTTCACCATATGGTCACCAATAGTGATTTCTAAAATGCTGGTTGATTATTCTGGATTAGGGCAGAAAGTTGTTGAATTACCTTAGGACTTCAATCTATCTGAGCTTTGGAAACTGATTCCCATAAGTGTCAGGATTTTGATGACTAAGACATTCAAAAATACTAAGAAGCTGCAGGAAATGGGCTGTGATTCATTTAGTGGGCAGCACTTTTTTCCCTGTGACATTCTATTCCCAGATCTTCGTTATGGTCAGCTGAAAAGTGAGCCAAACCTGGGGCTGCTCTGAGGTCTCCACAAATCACAGAGTAAGGCACAAGTTTACTCATCTTCCACAGTGAATCCTAGTGGGTCCTAGTTCTAGGACTCTTTCTGATTCCATTTTGGAGAATGACCTCTAGCTGACTTATACCCTCCTGAAAGTTTAAATTGGATGTGGTTTCCAACTTCCTTTGCTATCCTAAATTATGTAGCTCTGCTGCACAGCTGTTTAAAAAGTTGTGGATTCTGTACAGAGTTTATCAGGATACTAGTAGTTCATAAAATAGCTGCTTATATGTTTAAATATAACTACACTTTCAATATGAGTTTGTATAAACTAGGCATGTTTTATGAAATATATTTGGTATTAAAAGCCAATTTAATTGGTACTTCTGTTATTATTCCCTGTGAGAAAAAAAATGAGGAAAAATGCCATATGAAAGCAGAGAGATTAAATATTTTTATAATAATCTTTTATTCTGAATTCTAAATCAGGGTGCATGGTAAGGATATGAAGAATGTGGACTCTCAAAAGATCCTTAAGATTGTCAGAGACTTGGGAAACTGAGACATCATCTAGAACAAGATTCATGAAGTCCTCCAGGTTCTTAATTGTGGGAATGATTTGACAGCAATTCAATACTAAAAGCATATAAAAGCAATCAATAAGCAGGTTGCATAAAGGACAAGGAGAGGAATTTATTTAGTTGATAATAAAGGGCTACTGAACAGTGTTGGGAGACATTTCTTCATGGTTGTCTTCCATTTCTGCACATTTTCTGAGCAAATGCATTGATAGACTTTATTTCTATTTTTTCAAGGATGTTTGCATGGTAAACAGCTTTAGAGAGAGTCTCCCTCCAGAGCAGAGGGAAAATTTGTTTGCTGTCAGGCTAATCAAGATAGTCTTCTTCCAGGGCAGAGATTGGTCAGGTTTACCAACAGACCCTTTAGAAGATTAGGATCTCTTTAGCTTGGGCTTCCTCAGATGTGATGTCAACTCACTGTGCATCCATGTGGGCCATTCTGTCTCATCCCCTTGGGACTTCAAGGTGGGCAGAGGAAGCAACGGGCACTGATGAGAACACATAATACATGTAATAAGTCCCTTTGCCTCTGACCCAGGGCTCTTGGGGCCTTTGCTCGCATCTATGAAACTGTGGCAAACTAACTTATTAGCTTGAAAGCAGGATAAAATCTCTGACCCTTCACAATTCTTGATAAAAGATGACATTATTTACATTCAAACACTACATAGCCCACCATTCTTAGCTTTGACATTAACCTTAGTGATCAAAAAACTGTTTGGGTCTATAAAGAATCCCAACAAGGGCCATGACTAGCCAAAGAAACAGAATTGAAAATTAAGTGGGTGGTGTACCTCCTAGTCAATTATAGCAATACATTTTAACTAAAGATGCTGTCCCACACTTTATACACTTGTCAAAGCAGCAAATAAATGTCAGGTGCCACCACTAGTGGTCTTGAAAAGCAAGGAGAGGGAGAGTACTTAGCTAAATGCTGCCATGGACACAACAATTATATCCTCTGCTTTCCTAAACTCTGGGTGTTCTTTCAGTGGCTACAGCACCCACTGACACTTCCTGTTCAGAACTATAATTTTATGTTGTCATTATAGTTCTTTTACCCTGAATGTTACAATTTTTCTGAAAACAGTAAGGGATATCAAATTATGGTGACTTATAAGTTAAACATGAAATTTAAGAAAACTTGAGCCTACCTTGACTTTCCTGGTACCAGGAGATGGGGAGATTTGAGTGCAATGCATAAATGCAGAAGGAAAACAGTTGAATACAGGTGCATAATTTAAATGAATAAACTACTTGGTGACTCAGAGGAAATGCATGAACTCTTTTGTCAATACAGTAGTGTCTGCCACATGTAGCTATAGAGCATTTAACATGTAGCTTTCCCAAATTGTGATATGCTCTAAGTGTAAAATGCACCATGGATACTGAAGTACAAAAGAAAATGTAAGTACTCAATAAATTTTTAAGTTGACTACCTATAGCAATGATAATATTTTAGATATGTTGGATTAAAATAAAATGTTAAAATTAATTTTACTTGTTTATCTTTACTTTTTTAAATGTGTGTTTTAGAAAATTGAAAAGATGTGATTGTATTTCTATTGGACAGAGCTGTGCTAGACTATCCCTTGTCATCTACCTTAGTGATATGCACTGAGTGGGCCTATGAGGACTCTTGACGGCTGACTCAATAGTTATAAACTGAATGGTGTCAGCTATTTTTCAAGTGACAAAAAATTAAATCACTTGAAGGCTTTCAAATAGAATGCAAGTTTTTGAGGGCAAAGATCACATATTATAGATTGTCATAACGTTTATTTGTCCCCGTAACAACTTTAGAGCTCTCATTTAGCTTAATAATTCTTGCCAGTTGAGTGAATAATAAGGAAGTCAAGGGAAAAGAAAACCTGAAAGTATAGTGGTTTTGTATATTAGGAGGTTGTACATATTAATTCTGAACAAGAGGCCTATATATTATTTCACTTCTCTTAGCAGTAATTTATACTCTTTTTGCTTAAGAATATGGTCATACAGTGCAATTTTTCTTCCAATAGATCTCACAACCTCTCTAGAGACCTGGGCTTGAAATGCTTGTTATTCTTATGCATATCTCCCTCTTTTAAAACACACAGTGCAGTCATGGGGGTTAATTAAAATGGGAATCATTTATCATAGATGAATAAATTAGTAGATACATAAGCCACAGTAATTTCAAATTAACTTAAACTCAAATCTAGGCTAACTCTAAAAGTCTAGGCTCTTTTTATTAAACCAATATCACCTCCTCAAATGCAACAATAATATCATTATTAATAATAATGATGATAGAGGAAAAACAGAGTGTCAGCAGCATTACCCTTGTTTTTTCTGCCTTCCTCCTTTTCTTGTCTCTTCTCTTCCTCCCTCCTCCCCCCCGACCCCAACACTTTTTGCTCTTTCTTAGTCTCCCTTTCTCCTCCGTTTTCCAGCTTTTACTATCTAAGCTACAGTCCTATCAATGCCCTCTGGGAAACTTTCTGTGTTATAAACTTTGGATACTAGAGAAATGTAGACCTCAATAGCAATAACTGAAGAGGCAAATAAAGTCCCAAAGTTCCTCAGACTACAAGGTAATTCTTCCAGGAATATGATATATTATAGTAGCGTAGAATCCTAGAAGGTTACGGCTGAGAGAACTTGGAGCTTACCTAGCCTGGTGCCCACATTCTATGCAAGAGGGAACTCCAGTGCATGGAAGCTGAGGGACTGCTCAAGGGGACCATGCTGGTAAGTGACAAAGTCAGAACCAGGATTCTGGAGTCCTTATTTTAGTTTCTAGGAAGGTGCATGGGAAATTAAGTAGGACTGTGAAGATGAAAACCCATTGACTAGAACTGAATGAGGCTTAAAAAAAGGTGACATTCATTCCCTCATTACATAAAAATGTTGAGAAGATAAATATAATGTATGTAAAAATGCTCAGAATGCTTAGAAAAAAGAGACCTGATTTAAATGTGAGGAAATACTTATTGCCTGCTTATTAAAGACCTTTCATAGCCTTAAGTCAACCCCTAAGAAAGGAATTGTTGGTCTATAGACCCTTTTATGTTGCTGAACTCAGATGATAAGAAGACCACTCTTTAAACATAATAAATGAATATTGAATGAATGTCAAATATGCATCTATTTTACCATTGTTTCTGCTCAGTAAAAAAGCTTTTTCTAGGTAAATGTATAAAGCAGTCCTTGGATTCCTGAAGATGCAGTAGATGGATGCCAACCCTTCTCATCCCTTATCTGATTCCTCAGCTGGCCCTAAAAGAAAGTTTATTGCTGTAATCTAATTGGACTCTCAGCTAGGTCTCATCTTTTTAATCCAATGCATACTTTAGATAAGGGAGAGAGCTCATTTTGGAGGAAAGATACCTGGTTTTAACTCTAACTAGCCAAGTGAATTGTATAAAATGTATTACCATTAGCTTTTCGGTTTTCTCATCTATAGAATGCAGCTGCTAGTGGCACCTAGCTCAAAAGGTAAAGGTGACTACTAATTGAGGTAATGCACATAGAGTAGTTTGCTCAGTGTCTAGCACATGGTGTGGCTCCGCAAATATTAGCTATCATTATGGTTTTGGTTGGAAAAAAACTTTGTCTTAAGGTGTTAGTGTTTCGACTGTCTGTATTTCTGCCTTTTAAAAAGCAGCTTCAGAAAGTTGTGTTTATCACTCAACAGATCAAAGCTCTGTGAACTAGATTGTGTTTCAAAAGAACAGATTGATGTTTCACGCACAGCTGTCTTTCTCCATCCCCAAATCAACAGGGCAAAATGTTTTACAGATTGGATGCTTGGCACAGAGCAGAATTCTGAAATAAAACTCCTATTGTTTTTTTTCTTTCCAGTTTTTAAGGAAAATTACAACCTTGGTTATTTATTTGCTTCCATGGGAAGGAAAAAAAGAGCACATCTGTTTGCAATAGTAGATTGAAAGGCCTAAAAATAAATACGCTTTAAAGAAAAGAAACAAAATATGTTGGCACTCTAAATCCAATCGACACAGGGAAAATGTTTGTCTAGAGATGTTTGACTTCTTTTTTAAAAAAGAAGAAGAGAGCAAATAATGTAGAATTACACAGTTCTAGTTAAGTGGTTCACCACATAAAAATGTGTTATTTTTACTCATCTGGTAAATAGTTTTAACTGTGACATAATGTCTTAACATTTACGTTTCAATTCTGAATATACCCTGCATCTGTTATTTCCTCTAAGAAGAGATTGATGAGATATGAAAATGATTTCTTTACTCTCATAAACTGGAATTAGAAAGTAAAAAGCCAAAGTTCCAGTAAGATCTAGGTAATTTGTACTGCTTATGATCTTAGGAAATTCAAAAATTTCTTTACTTAGATACGTATTTTGGATTGTGCCTTCACCTTTTTCCTATTTATATAAAACATAAAGATCATCCATTGTAAAATAGAAATATTGCCACAACCATCTGACAGAAAAAGGAACAATCATGCCAAATGACCTACATGGCAGCATTCTCTTGGGAAATCCAGGATAATGTTAGGGAGGGGAAAATGGCAGGGGAGAGATTAAGGTTGACAAGTTAAAGGAAGCTTAGAGGAACTGGGACAGAAAACAGATGGAGTTGATAAAGACGAAAGGGCTGCTGGGGTAGTCTGAAAGACAAACATTGGTTGCTCAGAAGCACTTGAGCCAGAAAATCCTTGAAATTGGGTTGCTGAAAGGAATTTGTCCAGGCAAAGAGAAGGAACCCAGGAAAGAGAGATATGGATAAAAGAACATTTCTATAGGTGAGGAAGTACAGCCTTGCTACTTACAATACATTCTAAAAATGAAGGAAACTCACAGGAAGAGTAGAAAAGGGTCTGGCCATCTTGGTGAACCCAGGAATTAAAATCAACTCTTCCATCTGGATCAAAGTTAGAAAGAAGCAAGGCTATATCTTAAAGATTAAATAAGTGATTAATATCTTAATTAAATACATGCATATAGTTTGAATCTGAGATTTCTACATTTAATTAAATAATATTTGCACTGGAAATGGTGTTTTTAATAAAACAATGTACAAGATGAAGTGCCAGGAAGGTAAGTAAGAATATTGAGCCCTTGAGGGGTGAGCCTGGCCAAATTAGACCTGATACCTTCATTTGATCTATCTAGAAATAGATAAATTAATTACCTATAAATCACATTGCATATATAAATATGCCTATGTAACTGTGGATATAAAGTCCTTGTCTTGTACATTAGCTTGTCCCTGAAGAAATCTTGTAATTGTCCTTTGACATTGCCTGATATTCCAATTATTTCCACCGTTTCTCCCAATCAATATTTACTAGTGTCATATTTCCTTGGGCTTGAAATAAGATAAGCAGAACATTAAACATGTATATTTTAAGAGAGTCCTTTGGAGACAATGATGCTCTTCTCTAATGGTAAGACAACCTGAAACGGTCTCTAAAATACATCTGTTATCTCTTTAGCTTTTAATTATCATTATGATTTGGACATCAAAATTGTTAATTCAATCAGTCACTCAAAGAGTTGTCCATATTTTCCATCTCCACTTTCTCACCGCCTTTTTTTTTTTAACAAATCAATTTTATTGATATGTATTCATAAAGCATAAATCCATCCAAAGTGTAAAATCAGTGGTATTTGGTGTAATCACATATTTGTGCATTCATCACTTCAATCATTCTTAGAGCACTTTCATTATTCCAATAATAATAATAAACAAAAACAAACAAAACGCACCTCTCAATGTCTCTATGCTTCCCTTGCTATACATAGCTGCTATTCTTTGTCCTTCTCTCTAGTACATTTGTATTTATATTTTGTAGAAAGTCTTATGCATACAATATTACCCATATTCATGTTTTACACAAGATTTTACTATCTCATACAGTGCCATGTTACAGCTTTTAGCTTTCCTTCTAGTAATATATATGATCTTAGACTTTCCCTTTCAACCACTGTCATATCCATCTAATAGCTCTGCTAGCTACAAACACCATGATATGCTTTCACCATTTCTATTCATTTCCAAAGATTAAAAAACAACCTTTTAACCAATTCTGCAGATTAACCCTCAGCTTTCCATTCTCTACCCTCCTTCTATTTTCTGGTGATCTTTATTCTAATTGTTAACTCCATGAGTTTACACAATATATAGATCAGGTTTAAGAGGAAGCTCCCCCAAAAGATATTGAGAAAAAGGAAACAAAGAGATAGAAGGAAGATAAGCAGAGAATGATTCCCAGAATCAAAAGGAAGATATTTTTAAAATGTCAGTTATGACAAATGCTAATGAGTTGACAAGGAAGACAAGGAATGAAAACTGAAAAACAATTTTTGATGGAGTGAGGTAGTAGATTAGTGTGGGATAAAGATTATATTCTATCTCTGTTTATTTTCCTTCTATCTCTTTGGTTCCTTTTTCTCAACATATTTTGGGAGACATTCCTCTTAAATCTGATCTATAAGTATTTGAATTATTCAGGGCTCTGTATTAACATCCTTCTCATCTCTCTCTCTTTTTCCTCCCAGGTAATCTCAGTCACTGTCATTGGCTTCATTTATAATTTAAAATTATATCTTCAATCCAGGCCTTCCCCTATATATGTCTTTAACATATACATCCAACCATCAACTTAAAATATCTACTCTAATAGTTTTTAAGCTACTCTCAAAATTTTCCCTTTTGATTCACATCTTAGTAAATGGTACAGCATTTACCCACTTGCTTGTGCCAGAAGCCTGGGTGCCATCTTTGTGATCTCTTTCTTCTCTACATCCACCCAGTCACCAACTCCTGCTAAAAATCTCCCAAAATAGGGGGCAGATGTGGCTCAAATGGTTGAGTGTCCGTCTCCCATATGGAGGGACCTGGGTTTGATATCTGGGACCTCCTGGTAAAAAGGAAAAAAGAAAAATATAGAAGGTGCGTGGGTCGCCAGGCCTCGCAAGCGGGTGAGCCCCCCAGGACCCGTGCATGAGTGTGCTGTCAGGCCCTGTGAGCAGGTGTGCTGCCAAGTCCCGCACGCGGGTGGGCCGCCAGGCCCCGCAAGTGGGTGAGTCCCCCAGGTCCCGCCAAGCCACACAGCAAGACAATGACGTAACAAGAGAGTGACACAAGGGAGAACCAAGACAAGAGGCGCCCAAAAAAACAGGAACGAAGGTGGTGCAGGCAATAGGATGCCTCTCTCCCACATTGGAGGTTCCCAGGATCAAATCCCGGTGAAAACAGAAAGAGAAGGATGAGAAGAGAGGGCAGGAAACAGACACAAAGAGAATTGCTCGGACACAAAAACAGCAAAAATGGGGGGAATGGATAAAAGTATATAAAAAAATAAATAAATCTTTTAAAAAAAATATCTCCCAAAATAGATATTGAATTTGTTCATTTTTCTCCATACCTACTGCTCTTTCCCTAACCCAAGCTATCTCTTATCCTGGTTTCCTTCAAGTCTCCTAAATGGAATATACTTCCACCTAATTTTTAAAAATTGTTTGCTGCTTTCAGTTTATTCTTCAAATAGTTATTAGAATAATTCTAAAGAAAGCTAAATCTCATCTTGTTACTTTACCGCCTAAAACTCTTCTATAGCTCCCCATGGCTCTAGATTAAAGCTCTTTTGCATTTAGGATAAAATCTTCATTCTGGTCCTAAATCTTCATTCTGTTCCTAAAGCTCTGCATGACCTTTCATATCCTAAAAATCTCGCATTTTCTCATTATTGTTCCACCCTTAATGACCAACTTTTGGTTGGTTGACTTCTCCAAAGTTTTCTTGCATCAGGGCAATAACCCATGTTTGCCTCCTGCTTCCATCCATTTGCCTTTAACCTGGTGAATTCCTCCTCATGCACTAGAATTAATTTTAAATACAACTTCCTCAGGGAAACTAACCTACCCAGTTTAAGACTACCCTATTTTGTCTTTTCAGTATGTTGCTTCCTTGTTTATATGACAGTTATGTTGAAATAATTAATTGTGTAATGATTTTGTTTAATTTTTCTCACTCTCACTGGAATCTATACTGAAGTAGATTTAGTCTTTTTCCTTCACTACTGTATCTCCAGTACTATTTCTCTACTATATTGTCACTACTGTATTTTTATTATTGTATCTAACATAGTGACATTTTGAAGAAGGCCTCAATAAATAACTTGGAAATAAATAAATGACTGTGTAAGTGAGTAAATGAATGAGTACAATTAACCTCATGATATCTGAAAAATGATAGGTTAATGGTTTCAAAACACCAATCTTTTTAACATTCTTGAATATAGATAACCAATGTTATGGAATCACATTCATTGTATTGTTTATTTGTTTGATTATCTATAGGATCAAAAACCTGGCTTTGAGGCTCAATTAAAACTAGAACTCTCTCACGTCTTTAGTGACAAACTAGCACAATCCTTTGGGGAAGCAATACATAGTAATAAGTGTGCAAATGATCATACTCACTGTCTCAGTAATCCTACTTATAAACATGCATATAAGCATGAAGTCACAGCAGAATTCTATTTCATAGTTAAAATTTGGAAACAAACCAAACATCCCAAAACAGAGTACTGGTTAAGTAAATTGTGTCATATTTATTCAATAGCATACAATGAAAAATAAACACTTTATATACACACACACTAGAATTACAACTTTTAAAACATGCATCTAAAATACATAAATGTAGTCACACAAAGAAGTATAATTGATTGATGAAGATGAAGTTATAGGAGATTCTTTTACTCTGTTTGCCAAGCTGCAATATTATTTTACTTTTATTATGATTGAATATCTTTCTTAATCTGTTTACCTTATTCCCTTTTAGTTGTCTATTACCTGTCTTCAGAATTAGCTTGCTTCAAATTCATGTCATATGCTAGAAAGAGAAGTTATATTAATTTGACTCTATTCTAACATACATCATCTACTATAGTTCAGGGATACAATAGAGTGGTTTGCCCTAGAGTGCAATAAACATTCTATAGGAAACAAGTAGAGAAACATCCAAACAAGGAATTTTTGCACCCCCTAAGTAATGAGAAAGATAAAATAATAATAATAATAAATAGGACAGGGAACTGTATTTTAGAAGTAGTAAGAATTTTCATTAATAAAAGGTTTAATAAGGAATTTTTAGTATGCTTTAATTTACTTTTACCTTTTTCTTAATGTAAACACTTTTCAGGATATTTTCTGAGACCCCTCGGCACATATGAGATAAAATTGTCCAGTGTGTTTTTTATTTTACTCTAAGCAGGGAATTTTTTTCCTCCAAAATCAGAGTTGCTTACATTCTTCCTTAACAAGAAAATCAAAGCCAATCTGAGATTTTAATCCAAATACTTAAAATGTTACACAAGAACCAGGAAAAAAGGCATTTATAAATTCAGGAAGGAGAAATGTCTTTCATTTGCTTCTTAGACTTTGATGACTCAGAAAGACTTTTATATTAAAAAAAAAAAAAAAAATTAAGGCCATGTTTAACATTCAGATATTTTCTCCTTTTAAGGGTACTTTTTAAGAAACACTTGAATTAAAACTTCTTGCTTAAAATTTTCTCTTAAATTTTGATGGCAATTCTGGAATAAG
>JAQZBX010031545.1:0-26282 GCA_029593785.1 Cabassous unicinctus | reverse complement strand
CATTTGTGTTGTTTTGCAATATTAAATTTGTGGTAATTTGTTACAGCAGTAATAGGAAATAAATGCACTTACACAAAGGGCTCAATTATTAACTCCTGAAAGCCTATTGTTTTCTTCTCAGCAATAAATAGTTGTAATTTCATATTTGATTGTGTGAATCTTTGTGATTAAACCAAATATCTGACGTAATGAGTTCCCTGTTGACACATTCTCTGATTTGGTTTTGTTTGATTAGGCGTCTCTACATTGCCTAACACACTCTGTACTTACTAAACCTACAAATTGGCTAAAGGATTAAATAAATGATTAATTGAAAATATAAAGAAAACAAGTCATGTTAGAATTTTTCTTTTACTATTTTGCCTGGCAAGGAAGAAGAGGAAATATTACTTTAGGAAAAATGAAACCAGCCATGTTATCTTCTGCCCCAACAATGACAAAAATAAGCCCTGTTGCAGTATTATTTTGAATCTGCTTTTCTCCAAGTGAGTACTTTTTGAATTGAAAATAAATCTCCCCTAGACCCTTAGTGTAATTGTAATTTGCTTTGCTTAAGTCACTGCTAAATTCCATTTTTAAAATGTCATTTCATAGGAAAGGGAGGTTTTGAGTATTAAGTATTATCAGCTATTAATAAATGTATGAACTATTAATAAAAGTATGAACTGTGCTTTTACATTGTACACTTTGTCTTACTGTATATTTTCTGCATTCCTTATAATTTAAAAATATCTTTATATGTTAAAGATGACATACAGATGGCCCATTAGTATATGAAATGCTTCCACCTCACTCAAACTCAGGGAAATTCAAATTAAATGAATAATAAGATACATTTTACCATACATAAGATTATTAAATTTTCAAGTTTAACAATATATTCTTTGGTAAGGATGTGAGGAAACAGAAACACTCAAACATAACTACTGGGAAGGCATAATGGAATAATCCCTCTACTTCTTAAAAGGTATAAGGACATTATATAATGATAAGGAGCAGCAATTTCTGGAAAAAAATTATGAATAAACAAATAACTATACAGGAAACAATATCTACATCTACATTTAAGAATACAAATGTAATAAAATAATACAATAAAATAAAAAATAATTAAAATAGATGCCTCTGTGGCAGGGGTTCTTAACAAGGGGGTCCATGAGCTTGAATTGAAATTCAAAGAAATGTTATTCTTATAGGTACGTGTTGGTGCTGGTGTGATATATTTATTAAATAATACACAGTATAGTGTGGACTAGTAAGGGGTCCAGGGTTTTCACCTGATTAGCAAAGGGGTCCAGGGAGCAAAAAAGGTTAAGAACCCCTGCTCTATGGGTAGGGGAAATTTAGAGGAGGAGAGAGTGATATAAGTGACACTTCTATACACTGATATAGAGTTTTGACTGAAGGACCTTCAACATTTTTATGATAGAAATTTATACCAAAATTTTTAAAATTCCTAAATAATAAAAACAAACAGTTAAATCATCTAATTGTATATAAATACAGTAGCAAAAACACAAAACAGAGGAAAGACTTCAGATGATTTTGAAATCCAGTGTTTGATTGTTATATGCACAGTGAATTCAGACTAAGAACAAAGGAAAACACAAAGAACCCTTAAATTATAGTCGATTATTTATTGTTAATAGTAATTTTGGCACTCTTATTTTCTAACTATTGTAGCTCTATTTTAGGAAAAGTAAAGGAATGATTTTATTGTCCTTAGGAATGAAGATTTTCAGTGTAAGGGAAAATAATTAGAGGTGGAAAATTAGAGCAATTAAGTAAAAAGACAGTAATTAAGCTAAAGAGACTATAATTTGAATTGGAAATATCAGTATAAAGCCATGCTTTTTAAATGTTACAATAACATGTATTTTCTAACTCTGGCCACTGAAGTATTCTAAAAGTACTGGCAGAACTGTAGCAAAAACCATCCTTGCCAATCAGATTCTGGTTTTTAACTATCATTTGCCATTAAAAAGAGACAAGGATCCTAGAAGAAATGACTGATTCCAGGCTGAGGGAGGAAATAAATAACTGATCCTGGGAAATATTGTTGAGTCAGAAAGCAAAAAGCTATCAGAGTCTAATCGGGCATTGAAACAGTAAAATACAATAATAGAGGCAACACTGGCCTAAAATGGAAAACAGTGAACATCAAAAAGAACAGTAACTCCAGCAAATTGAAACATACAAAATATATAAAGATTCACACTTTCATAATTATAGTTAAAAAACAAAACAAAACATGAGTTGGTCACAACTGGAAATTTTTAGGTCATTAACTCATTGCTCTGACTACTAACAAATAGAGAGAAAAGAGAAAAGATTTTTCCTGATCCTTCTGAAAGAACAGGCCATATTTTATTTTCCTTCAAATAATATATGAAGGAAAAGTTCTTTTTAGAAGAATTTAGGTAATACACAGAAAATGAAAATTTTAGAAAATTACCATATCTTCAACCCTAATGAAATTATCATCCGTATTTGCTAAAATGGTTTGAAAAAATCTTCATGAGGAAATTTACACAGGAAGTAACAGCTGGTTCCATATAAACCCACTGACCAATCATAGATTAAATTTAAGTGGGGAAAAAAAAAATAAAAAGTAAAAATAAAAATAAATAAATAAATAATTTAAGTGGGAAAACCAGAAGAATTGCTTTGCTCCATAATGTGATGTATCAGCAAATACATAGCACCTCAAAGAGAATGTGCTAAAGGAAATAATCAAATCTGACTCTAATAAGCTTATAAATCTAAATAAAATGTACAAGAAAGATGAGGGAAAAATAATAAGTTAAATAATATCATGTAAAAGGAAAAGTGAAATCAGGAGTGTGGTGTATTTAGGCCAAATGATTTATCCCTGATAAATCAGTGGCATGAAAATAACTTGAAGAGGAAATAACCAGCAGATACAATGTGTTATTCACTTGGAATCTGAGTCAAACAACTCAATGATAACATGACTTTTTTTTTTAGATAACCAGAGAACTCCAAAAAAGGTTTTCCTTCAGATGATATTAGGAAAGTATTATTAGTTTTGTTACTTGTAAAAATGTCATGGAAGCTCTGTTAATTATGTCTAAATAAATTAGTGAAGCTTGCTGAAGTGTTTTTTGGTGAATGGAAATGAAATGAGATCTTAAATTTTGGGGGGTTTGTAAGAGATTATTATAGCAAACTTTCTGTATGTTTCGATATTTCCATTAAAAAGGGTTTTTGTTTTTTGTTTGTTTGTTTATTTATTTTAGTAATAAGTACATACATAATACCTTAGTTTTCCAGAGTTGTTGTCACAAATATGACATGACACAATGGGTTGGCTTAAATAGCAAGAATTTATTAGCTCACAGCTTTGAGGCTACTGATAGTCCAACACCAAGTTAACAAACAATCTTGTTTTCTCCCAGAGTGTAGCAGTTTGATATTTTTTATGAATTCCAAAAATAGATATTGGATTATGTTTGTAAACTGGTCTGTCCCTCCAGACATATTAGATTATATTGGATTCAAATGTTTCACTTTTACTTGATTAAATAACAACTAAGGCTTTGATTGGGTCAAGTAAGTAGGGTGTTGCATCCCTGCTCCCTTGGTGGGTGGGAACTCACAGAGAAAAGACATTGCAAAAGGACAGAGTTGGGAGTTTTGAGCTGGAGCCCAGGATGTAAGCATGTTGTGGCAGATGACACTCGGACGATGAGAAACCCAAGTAGCATTTGGAGAGGCGGAGGAACAAAGTTTTATTACATGTGGGCCCAGAGGAGAGTCAAGTCTCCAAAGTCTGAGCCCTGAGCTTTGGCTTTCGTGGGTTTATATAGGTACTTGCAGGCTCTCTGTTCGTTGGCTAGTGAGTCACTGGGCAAGCGGGCAAATTCTTCTAAGCAAGCGGGCAGGCGGGGTTTACAAAAGCAGAAGCGTGAGTTTAGCTTATCTCCTCAAAGCAGGCATTTTCTGTGGAGGGGGAGGAGGAGATGAGGCAGACAGTTTCTGAGAAAAAGGGGAAGGCGAGGGGAGGAGTAGGGCTTAGTGACTTGTCAGTTATTGGACTACGGTGGCCATGAAGGCCGGGCCATTGCTGCTTCCAATGGACAGAGGCAGCCAGCGTCGGGGAATGATTTTTCTGAGCAAAGCTCTAGTCACTCCTTTTACCTTTTTCGTGTGAGTGGGGAAAGCTTTGACCAAGCCTGAAAAGGTGCATATCATCATTAGCAGATATTTGTACCCCCGACTTGGATTTACTTCTGTGAAGTCTATTGTGAGACCTGTGAAAGGGGCTGTCCCCATGTGCTGGATGCCAGCCGGAGCCCAGGAGCCTTGCAGAGGGTTGTTTTTGGCACAAACTTGAAAATGGTTACTGATGGTGGCACAGAGGGAAGCCAGTCAGGCTATGTAGTAGTATCTTCCAAGTAAGGCTTCTAGCAGTTTTCCCTAGGTGGGTGAGATAGTGATATTGTCAGATGAGGACATGAGCGGCTCCTTTTGGGACAAATATTCAGTTGTCTGGGAGCAGCCAAGTTCCTTCAGGGGTTTGGCTTCCCGCTTCTTCCTTGGCCCATTCCTGTCTTTCCCTGGTATAGTTTAGTTGATTAGCTTCTTGCCCAAGGAGAGACAGCTGAGGTGCCAATCTCGGGGCTTGCGTCCGATGGTTTCCTTTGGCCGCTTGTCGGGCTATTTTATCACCTAGTCTGTTACCTTGAGTAACTGTATCTGTCCCTTTTTGGTGCCCCCAAAAGTGGATGATGGAGACTTTTTCTGGTTTCCAGATTGCCTCTAGTAGTTGTAGAATTTCTTCTTTGTTTTTTTATCTCTTTTCCCCCTGCAGTTAGGAGGTCTCTTTCTTTATAAATCGCTCCATGGATATGAACGGTGGTGAATGCGTATTTAGAGTCAATGTAAATGTTTACTGCCTGCCCAGCGGCTAACTGCAGAACTTGGACCAGTGCCGAGTTCTGCTCATTGCGCGGACCATCCCCGGGGTAGAGACTCTGCTTCCACTATCTGTTTGGCATTGGTGACTGTATATCCAGCAAGCTTTCCCCCACTTTTAATAAGACTGCTTCCATCTGTAAATAGTGTCCAATCTAGGGAAAGGAGTGGTCTGTCTTGGAGGCCGGGGCTACTGGCGTAAACTTCTTTGGTCACTTCAACACAATCATGTTCAGGGACCCCTTCTTCATCTGGCAAGAAAGTGGTGAGGTTTAGACTGCACACAGTTTTTATTGTTACTCTGGGGTTTTCACAGAGTAAACCTTGGTAATATGTGAGCTGGGGGTTGGATATCCACCAGTACCCATGTGACTTCATTAGGGCAGTGACTGTGTGCAGCACCATGACACGAATACACTGTCTGAGGGTTAATTTGTTGGCTTCTTTGATGAGGGTTATGGTTGCCGCCAAGGCTTTCAGGCAGGAAGGCCATCCTGCAGCCACGGGGTCCAGTTGCTTGGAGAGGTAAGCGATGGGCCTTTGCCAGGGGCCAACTGTTTGTGTGAGGACTCCCAGGGTTACCTTGTTCTTCTCATGCAGGAACAGTTTGAAGTTTTGAGTTACGTCCCGGAGCCCCAGGGCAGGGGCTTGGCTGAGTTGTCTTTTGATGTCTTGAAAGGCCTTCTGTTGAGCCTCAGATGAGGGACTCCTTTTCTGGACCCATTAGAACTTCATAGTGGGGTTTGGGGTTTGGCCATCGCTGCAAATCTGGGAATCCAGATGTGACAGAACCCTGCAGCCCCGAAGAACTCATTTTGTGGTGGGGGTAGGGATAGAGAAGATTACTTTCTTTCATTCTAGTCCAAGCATCCGGTGCCCTTGTGAGATGATGAACCCCAGGTACTTGACCTGCTGTTTAAAGATTTGGGCTTTCCTCCGAGACACTTTATATCCAGTCTGTGTTAGAAGTTGTAGGAGAGCCTGGGTCCCTCTCCAGCAGTCTTCCTTCATCTCACTGGCAAGTAGGAGGTCATCTACATGTTGTAAGAAGGTACACCTGTGGTCCTCCCAGGGGGAGATAGCCGCCAAGGTTTCCCCAAAGAGGGTAGGGGAGTTTTTGAAGCCTTGTGGGAGCCAAGTCGAGGTTAGCTGAGTTTTCTGCCAGGTTCTGGGATCTTCCCACTCAAAGGCAAACAGAGGCTGGCTCAGAGGGGCCAGCCACAGGTAGAAGAAGGCATCTTTCAGGTCCAAGCAAGTGGACCAGGTGGCTTTGGGCAGCAGCTGTCCCAGCAAAGTGTACAGATTGGGAACAACCTGGTGTAAAGTGAGAGAGGCATTTTTGATGGCTCGTAGATCCTGGACTGGTCGATATCCTGTCCTGTCTGGCTTCTTCACTGGTAGTAATGGGGTATTCCAGGGTGACTGGCACTCAATCAAGATTCCCTCTTTTCTCAGGCGATCTATGTGTTCAACCATGCCCAATTGTGCTTTGCAGGGAATTGGATACTGCCTCTGCCAGACCGGGATGGCTCCAGGCTTCAGGTCAATGATGATTGGCGCATTGTTCCGAGACATTCCTGGCAAATTTTTTTCTGCCCAAACTTCAGGGAAAAGTTCTAGCAGTTTCTCTGGATTCTGACTTGAGCATTTCTCTTCATGGAGTCTCCATTCCTCGCTTCAGGGTACGGTGACAAGGAGGGTGAGGCCTGCTCCAAAGCTCAAGCTTGCTGGCCCTTCAGGTTTGAAGGTGATCTGGGCTCCTAGTTTGGTTAAGCAGTCCCTACCAAGTAGGGGAACCGAACATTCAGGCAGGTACAGAAATTCATGAGTTACTTCATGGCCACCTAGTTGACAAGTTCTTGACTGGCAAAAATGTCGTTGGCTAGACTGGTCTCCAGTTGCTCCTATAATATTAGCAGTTTTTCCACTAAAGGGGGCGATGGGAGTTGTGACCACAGAATATTCAGTGCCAGTGTCTACCATGAAAGTCATTGGTGGGCCCCCGACTTGTAGTTTGACCGTGTGCTCATGGGGACCAAGTTCCAGTGAGCCCAGTCGCCCCTATTCAGAGTCGAGACCCGCCAGCCCAATTAGATGGTTCTGGAACTCAAGTCAATATTTCCCTTTGGGGTTGTTCCCTTCATGTGCCCAATTCTTTCTGGGGCACTCATTTTTCCAGTGTCCACTTTCTTTGCAGTAAGCACATTGGTCTCTGGCCAGGGGCGTTCTCTTGTTGCTTGTCCCCCTTTTTCGAGGACGTCCTCTTCATCTGGTGGGGTCAGGCTTTCCCATGGCTACTGGCAGCAGGGAAGCTTTATGTTTCATTTGCTTCCTAGCCTTTCATTTGGCAGTTTTATCCCAATTGACGAACACTTTATTAGTGACTGCAAGGAGTTGAGAGACATTCATTCTCATGAACCCTTTTAATTTTTGAAGCTTTCTCTTAATGTCTGATGCTACCTATGCACCAAAGGCAGCATTCACTATCCTCTGGTTATCCGGTTCCTCTGGGTCAAAAGGGGTGTAGATTCTGAAGGTGTCTCAAAGTTGTTCATAGAAATCTCCCTGAGAGTCTTTGGGCTTTTGAGTGACTGAAGTCATCTTTGACATGTTTGTGGGTCATTTTGCTCCTTCTTGGACCCCTCAGAGGAGCACTTCTCGATATCATTGAAGGGTGGCCCACCACTAATCGTTGTTGAAGTCCCAGTTCGGTTGGCCTTCTAGGTCCACCTCCCACGCCCAATCTTCCGGGTCCAAGACACCAGCAGGGGCCTGCTCCTGCAACCAATTTCAGATTTTCATCAGGATTCTTTGTCTCTCTTCCATATTAAACAAGGTCAGGAGGAGTTGATGGCAGTCATCCCAAGTGGGATGATGGATTTTGAAGAGTGCCTCCAGTTTAAGAGGTTAGTAGTTGTGAAAGGCTGGTAATACAAAACTGGCCTCCCGGGTCAGATGGTCCCATACTAGCTGATGTGGGCTGGACCCTACGTCTCACATACAGGCATCTGTAACACGGGTTGCACCAACCAAAGCCATCTCGCTGCTGGGGTTCCGGGGCTTTCTCCAGAGGGGGCCAATGGTCCCAGAAGGATCAAAGTTGGGGGGGGTTCTGGGAGATCTGCCTGTGCTGCCAGGCTAGGAGGGGAAGCCAGAGCAGCTGGAGCATATGGCGGGGGTGGTGGGTCTTCTTCCGAGGATCCTTGATGAATGACTGGCTTCCAGGTCCTGTTCCTTGTGCAACTAAGATCCTGCTCTGTCCCTTTTTTCCAACACAAAATTGAACCCAAGGGGGCAGAGTCTGGGCTATTTCTAATCAAGAGTCATGTAGGGAAACTGATTGGGATGGCCAGGAGTTCCTGTGACATCAAGCCACACTGCACAGACCCTGGCTACATCCAGGGTCCCTTCTGAGGGCCAGTCAGTGTTAAAAGTAGGCCACTCTAATTCACATAAAGTCCGGAGGTGCCAGGGTTCATTCAGATGCCATAATCTCTGGAAAAGTCCTTCTTAAAATTCTTGAGCATGTAGTCTAAGAAAGTAGATTTTGACTGTGATGAACCCATACCTTGAGTCGGTGACGAAAAACAGACAAAAGAAGGGGTTGCCTCTTTCAAGGCCACTCAGATGCCTGCCTGTCCACATCTCTCATGCGAACTTCGGTTCGTCTTAGCTAAGGTGCCTGTGTATAGTAGGGGTTAGCCGTTATGCTATATGATGTAGCCACTGAAAACAGGTTAGGCCCACTCAGACTCCATAGCACGAGCTGTGGAGCCACACACTAGAACAACAGAGGCAAGCCTCTGTCGTCCTCATTCACACACACAGTCACTCAGAAGTTATGCAGTCTCTCCCACAGGGATTGCCCTATTCTGGAATCTCAATACTCAAGATTCCGGGAGGTGATCAGTCTCCCCTTCTGTCCAGAGACGGGCCTGACTTGAGATTCAGCACCCAGGGCCTTACCTTTCTGAAGTCTTCAGGTATCGTTCAGTCCTCCTCCCAGTTGAGTCAAGCTGGGGTGTGGGGACTTGACCCACGGGGACCACCTCAGAAGGAGGTCCCGTTAAGAGGATGAGTGGCACTTACCTCGTTCGCTTGGAGATCACTGCCGGCTGCGCTGCCAGTCCCAAGCCGGAGGCACAACAGGCCTGCATGTTTCGGTTTCCTGGTCAGGGAACCAAACGTTCCTGCAGATGAAACTCGGATGATGAGAAACCCAAGTGGCACTCGGAGAGGCGGAGGAACAAAGTTTTATTACGCATGTGCCCAGAGGAGAGTCAACTCTCCAAAGTCTGAGCCCTGAGCTTTGGCTTTCATGGGTTTATATAGGCACTTGCATGCTCTCTGTTCATTGGCTAGTGAGTCGCTGGGCAAGCGGGCAAATTCTTCTAAGCAAGTGGGCAGGCAGGGTTTACAAAAGCAGAAGCGTGAGTTTAGCTTATCTCCTCAAAGCAGGCATTATCTATGAAGGGGGAGGAGGAGATGAGGCAGAAAGTTTCTGAGAAAAAGGGAAGGCGAGGGGAGGAATAGGGCTTAGTGACTATTTTTTCTCATCAAGCACACAGAGGAGCAGAGCAGCTGAGCCCAGAGAGAATTGAGCCCCGGGGAAAGAAACAGAGCCGATTGCCTGATAGTCTACAACTGGCCTTTTAGAGAAAGGAGGGCAGCTAAGCCCAGAAAGAAACAAGCCCTGGGAAGAGAGGAACCCAGGAAGCCTGAAGTCTGGGCAGATTACAGCAGCCATCTTGCTCCAACGTGTAGCAAAAGACTTTGGTGAGGGAAGTAACTTATGCTATATGGCCTGGTAACTGTAAACTTCTACCCCAAATAAATACCCTTTATAGAAGCCAGTAGAGTTCTGGTATTTTGCAGCAGGACCCCTTTGGCATATTAATACACAGAGTCAATAGAATTCTGGTGCTGGCTGCTGGCAATCCTCAGTGTTCCTTGGCTTGTATCCTTCCTTCTACTACATGGCAATAGTCCCTCTTTTCTCAGTTCTGTTATTTCAGGGGTTGTCTGTATAAGGCCTTTAAGAATATGGATTAAGACACACCTCATTCAGTTGGGCCACACCTTACCTAAAAATAACATATTCAAAAGGTCCCATTTAAATGGGTCACACCCACAGTGATGTGGATTCAGATCAAGGGTTTGTATTGTTTATGTATGTTAATGTATGAATGATATACTTCAGTAAGATATTTTAAATGAAAATAAAAAGGGAAAAAAGATTAAGTTTGTTGGCATACATAATGCAATCTACCACACACACGTACAAATTAATTGATCTGCTGATAATTATATTTAGAGACATCTGCTCCAGTGCATTGTTTATACACATCCTCCACTATGCATCTCATTATGGAGTAGAATAATCACTAAATGCTCAACTAAAGATCAGTCCAAAATATGCTACTTCCATTTTTCATTTGCTTTAAAGTTTTTTACTTACTAAACTCTTAACTTCCTACTTTCATCCATAATGTCAGGCATTTTTATAATCATATCCTAAAACTTCCTGCTACTAGTATCATTCATGATAAATAAAGCTATTTGCATTTTCCTCATTTTTCCACTCTGTCTAAACTGTTTGTTCACTACGCAATGACCACTCATGTGTGTTTTTTTAAATTGATGTTTGCTTTTTTTCCAGCATGTAACTCTTCTACAATAGTCAATTGGATTATGATGGTCAGTCTGAAAAATTTCGTTCACTTTTGAAAAGGAAAAGATCTGTTTTATTTGAGACTGTTCCCAAATTTTCTCCCTATTAGGTGCTCAAAAACTTAACTATAATTGATTCTCTCAAACAAGCAAAAAACCAAAGACAAACACCACACATGAAAGATTAAGCATCTGATGATACATAATCAATAAAACCACTATATTTATATATACCATATTACTAAAAGCTATGATGTAAGCCTATCCATTGCACTTACTTAGAGGAAAGATATGCATAAGGAACCCAAAAATGCTGTTTATACCTTTATACTTAATCTAAATTGGTTACTGCAAAGATTTGACACTTCATAGATTTTTCATTGCCGCTCACTCAAAGTTTATTTCCCATCTATCCACAAAAGAAAAAAAAAATCATTTTTAACCAAAGAAAATCACCTAAATTCTGGACCAAATCAAGAAGGATAATTTTCATGTGCTATAGTCATGTCAATTGCTATGAGTTTATTAATTGCAGGAAAAATTAAACCTGTAGGAGCAACAAGCCATTACTAACGCCATTTAATATGTGGCAAGTAAGTTTGAAAATAATTTTCCAGGAATGAAAACTAATCTATAATTTTCATTGAATTAGTTATAATTGAATGTCAAGGTTCAATGTATGGGGCTTATGATAGATTATTTCAATATTTTCTATATGTATATTTAATGTAGGCAAAACATTAATTTACTATACATTATTAAAATTGATTTAATAAATTAATAAATTTATTTTAATGCATTAACTAAGTTAAATATTAAATTTATTTACATAATTGGAATATTGGCACAAGTGGTCTTAGATTAATCTGTTTTTAATACAACTGTGCATTTAAGACTAAACTGAAAAACTGATGTAGATTCTGATAATTATTAACTGTGATAAATTCTGTATCTATAATAATCAGATATAACAAAGAAATAGATCAGTTTTGCATGTATGTGTGTGTCTTTCTACATATGGTAAATAAAAACACACAGGTAATAGAATACTAGTTTACAAATGAATAAAAGTCTTTTCCAAACTCTGATAGTAATTTCACCAAAATGTCCATTCTTTCTGAGGTTTTCAAAAGCTCCAGTTATGTTCATGTATATATTTAGTAAAGGGTATAACATTTTCCCCTAAAACTAACTGATAATCTAGACTGTCTAGATTTGGAAAATGGAAATCTACTAACAAAGAGTTTGAAGATGTCTGGGCACTTGATACTGAGGTATCAACTAAATCAAAATGTAGCCTAACCTGTCAAATTCATGTGCATATTTTAAATTCTTCATCTAAAACAAATTATAAATAGTCAAGCATATGCAACTATTGGGTACTCCATTAAATGAAAGGAGTAATGGATACATTATTTAAGAGATAAATAAATAAAGCAGAGACTCTATTTCTTACATAACTTAAATAACTTATGGTTATATTCCAAATATCCAATAAAGTCTTAAGAAAGGAGGTAAATTTGGGTCAATATAAGTAAATATTAGTAAAATGGCAGAAAATAATTCTGTGATTACAATGGAAACTAGTATTACTGAACAGATATTTGTTAGTAAACACTTTTCTTTTCATAAATGGAAAACTGGGAATTTGTTCTTATGGATACCAGGCAGTGTCCAAGTAATGTTGAGAAGCAAACATAACTTTTAGTGATATTTATTTGTGTATGAATGTGTATTCAATTTAGAAGCATAAAAAATTTTGAAGATTCCAAACGAAGATTCAAAGTCTTCATTTTCTTAAACTGAGTATATTCACAGTTTGTCTTCACTGAAATATTTGGGACATATTAAAACATGCTGTTAAAATGTCATTTACTAAGATACACAGTTATTATTCTATCATGACCTTAATAAATACCATTTAATCAAATTTCAAAAGTAACATATCAACTGTTATATTTTAAGAAATAGAATTTGGATTATAACTTATATGCAAATGTTGTACATGTACACAATATGTTCTATTATTTAAATACATATTCTACATTTACCATATAATACCATAAAAACATGTAATATGATACTATTAGAAAAATACATACAACATATTCATAATCCAGATTCAAGCAACTGAGTTATAGTCAAGGTAATATTAACAACAATAGTCAAAGGTGATGTTCCTTTTCATTAAAAGTAAAGGGGACCCTCTCCGAACATTGGCTACAGTAGCAATTGTCTCTGTGTTTTTAAGTTATATTGCTATTGGAAAGTAGCTAGATTCTAAGTTATTGAAACCATTTTATGCAACATTTAAGCATAGAATATATAATGCCTTTTATTCTAGTCTTTTGATCTTTGGAAGACATCATTGAATATGGGTTAATGGCTACACCAACAGAAAAATATACAGTCACATGAAAAATCAACATTTGAGATTTGATTTGCCAATTAATAACCTTTTCATCCATAAAACATTCTTCAGTTTTAAAGGGATTTTTGTAAATACACAATATTCTTTTTCTAGTGGAAATCATTTCATTGTATTTAATTGCAAACTGCTATCTGTTTCATGGAAATGATGTACAAGCAAAGGCATTTTACTTATAATAATTTTTAAACAATAAAATTAGCCAAACTATATACTGCAAATTATTTGCCAACTGATTATCCACAGAAGAGTTTCTGATGTTAATTTGGGGGTAGATTGTTCTGTAATGTACCCAAAGTTTAGAAAGCATTTATCTGCCTCTCAAAAATTCATTAATGGGATTATTTTTTCTTGAAAGTGCAAAGAAGGTGTATGGGGATTAAAATAGTTTTGCTAATTTGTATTTACTAAATTTTTAGGATATATTCTTTCAGATGAAAATGAATATTAATAATTTAAACTTAAGTAAATTTATTTATATTTGAATCAATTTAAATAATATATTCATTAAATTGTAGACACAAAACTGATACTAAAGATGTTGAAACAGGAAAAAGACCTTCAATTGTTAAGCATTAAAAACACACACACACTCTCACAAACACACACACAGTACATTTTTTTCATTGTACATATAGTTTTTAATACAAGGCTTATACAGAAAATTTCAATAAAGACTAAGGTAGAAGTAGATACAGAGGCTGGTGAGGGCAATACTTATAATTAAGGACATCAAAATATTGTTATTCACCCCTGTTTGACATTAGTAGATCTGGGTAGGTTTACCCAATATTCATCTAGAACTATGCTGTCCAATGTAGTAAACACTCTCTGTATATGGTTCTTTAATTTTAAATTAAATAAAACAGATAATTTTCCCTCTTCCCAAGACACTTTTCAAGTGTTTGATAGCCATATGTGGCTAGTGGCTACCACTTTGGACAGCAGAGATATACAGAACATTTCCATTGTTGCATAAGGTTCTTTTGGGCAGCACTACTCTAGAAGATATATTGAAGGGATTTGCATACACTGTACATTTTAATAAACACTTTCCTTATAAATACAGAGATGTATTTAAATCATACATTTAATTTTGCATATTTAATATAAATTTACTTGGTTTGTTCCATTTCTTAGCAGAAATGTAGTAAACATGTTGAAATTCAATTATGACATTGTTAAAGGACAAAATAGTGATTATTTTTATTTTGCCTTTTCTCGCTGGATAGGTATAAATTACAAATTAATTTTTCATCAAAATATTTTAGTAAATAAAAAATAATTCAAGCTGCATAATGAATTGTACTTTACCAATATCCAATTTTCATAATACCAAACGAGTTTACTGTAAACAGAAAAAAGTCAATCATCAAATATTCTACTAATTATAGTGAGGGAAAAATGATTGCAAGTTTTAAAGGAATTTGTATCTGTTTGGTTATGTCTTAAGGAAGAACAAGTCTCTCAGACTTGGTATTTGGAAGATAGAACATTTTAACAAATACATTATTAAACCCTTTTAATAATTGTTTATTTGCCTGCTTAATTTATAGGCTTTCAGCGACTTATTTATCAAAATTGAATAGAGATCTTCTCGCTAAAATCAGCAGTATTTCTGGCATTTTACTTCATATTATCAACATGTAGCATTATGATTCACAAATAATTGTGGAAAGAAGGATAACATTTTTTATAGTGAAAATACCTTACTAGTTTATATTAAAATGTGTTATATTCACTTACACTCCTTTTTGCCTTAATTGAAATTCAGTGGAAAGATTTTTGAATGGTGAGTGTAAATCAGCCTTTTGTGAAATTGAAAGCAGTTGGTTGCCAATTTGTGTTTCTGCTTAATGAAAACCTGGGTCTATACCTTATGCTCCAACTGACCTTAGCATGGAATTCTGTATTAAGATATCAGAGTTGAATTTCTGTAAATATTCCTGAATTAATCTCCCTCCAATATATCCTGTATATTATTTTTCTAGCAACATTCTATTGAAAATGGAAAGTTTGTAGTTAGTAATTACTGCACGTGTATATCAGTTCTCCATTAGTAGGTAAAAGAACTGATCGCAATGGGTTGTTGTTTTTGTTTTGTTTTGTTTGAAGCAACACATACAATTATGAAATTGTCAATGAATTTAAGTAATTTTATATTTATACTTAAGCATCTATTTAATAAACACTAGTATGCACATATTTTGCTGTATTCTAGATGAAACATTGCATTGAACACGCTGAAAGTACTCCATCAATTTTGAAGTCAATTAGAAGAAACATAGTATGTATGTAAAAACACCACCACAACATTGTCATAACACAGAAAGAGATAACATTTAAATTACATGGAAAAACAGATGACTTGAAAGAGTAGAATTGAAATGCTCAAGGAAGGAACAGCTTAATTTTAACTGAGGGAATTAGGGAATCAGAACCTTACATCATAAATTGCCATATGAGCCATTAATACTGAATGAGATTTATGTATATTAATATGGGTGGTAAAGGAAAATGAAGGAAGCAATTTTAAAAATAATAGTTTCATCATGTTTTTAAGACTGTCTTGCCTCTTTATTATACCAAAGATATGGTGTAAGTATAATATTCATGTGTTAATCGCTTTCTAACCAAATTATAAATTATGCCATTACTTATTCCAGGTCGCAACTGGGAATTTTTCTCTAATCTACCTCCTCAAAAATCCTAATCATCTTTCAGAATAAAGCTTAAATATCCTTCTAACTCCAACTATATTGTCCCATCTTTGGAAAATGTCCTGTCTTTTTTATTTGCATATAGAATATTGATATTTGAGACATCTTGCCTTTGATTGTCGATTTAATGTTTGTGTCCATATTGTTCATATATATCCCATTCCTTCTCTGGATTCTAAGAGATATGTAGGCTGGTATATGAATAGCTCTTTGTAAAATAAAATATAATTAACAGTCACCCATTAATTTAGTCAATAATCATTTGACATGTGTGGACACAACCCTGAGTTCATATTTGCTATTTTATTAAACTTTTATCCATTCACTAAAAGAAATAGAAAAATCTGGCATTCATCTGACTTTTTAACAACTTTATAAGGCCAAATATAAAGTATTTCAATATGAAAAGGAAAAATAGTTAGGATCCTGTTAGTACCTCTTGTACAAGTTTCATCTTAGACACTGTATACAACTACCACACAGTTAATATAGTACCTGCAAAAGTTGTACATAAATATTATGATTTCCCCAAATATGCAAAATCATGACAACATATTCCTAGAAATAACTATGATTATTTATTTTTAAATAGCAACTTATAATTGTCAGTGGAAAAGTTACATTACCACCTGCTGGGGAGAAATCCAACTGCATAGAGGATACCAAAGGGATATCAATCCACTCCAATATAGGTATCAGGGTCATCAAGAAAGCTATGACTCCCACAGGTTCTGGATGGAATAATGTTTACTCACATAGAAGAGAGACGAAACAAGATCAGCTTCACTAGTGGATGTCAGTCCTCCACGTCCCGTGGATCCTGCTCTGCAGTAGAGGTAGGGAGATGGCTTATATGCTGTCTGTAATTGAGGGTCCCCACTCCTTCCCTGCCAGGAATAGATACAGCAGTGGGGGTCATAATACATATATATATATATATATGTATGTATATACATACAAGCAGTCTCCAATGATTGTTTATATATGTTCAGTGCAAAAGGGGAAGGAATATACAGGCAGGCTACTATCTGCTAGGAGATGAGCTGTATCTCCAGGCACACTTTAGAAGGGAGTTAACCTACAATTGTCAACCTTCTCTGGGAGTCAGGTTAACACAGGCAACCTTGAGCCCAGGAAAAGTTGGCTGGCAACATTCAGACTGTCTCCTTCCATAATAATAAAATGTATTTTCCAGATATTAAAACTTAAAACAAAGTTATGGCTTAAGAAGCTTAACATAAAAGTTATCACAGACAAACCATATTTGTAAGACATTGTGTGCAGCCAAAAGGTTAGCATGCATATAGAGCCCAGAGAGATAATTGATGAGAAGGTAATAATTATGTGAGATTGAACATATAAATGGACTTATTCATATCACTGATTTCAACTTGGAACTCAATCAAGAAATTCTAAGTAACAAAAATATTGAAAAACTATCTTTCTTCTCTGCATTCTCATATCAATACTGTAATCTTGAATCAGTGCTTTTCTAGGTTGACTGCCTGCCAACGATTGCATCTCAGAATTCTTTCCCTTTTCCTATTTGACATAAAATGCCACTTAATGACAGTCTCAGTACTGGTAAAATATCAATTGCCATAATTTCACCCATTGATTTTATAAATTCACCTCTATTTTCTTTCTGGAAGAAATTTAAACAAAGTCAGCCTGGTTATAGAATTAGAAAACATTCCATTGTCTTCAACACTAGGATAGTAGGGGCTTTGAGTAAGTAATAAGAACAGGCATTACCACAATCAGAATACTTTTCACCTAAATTCTATTCTGTAGACTGGCATGACCCAAACATCAAACACCTGTGCCAACTTAAAAAAGGAAGTAATTCTCAGGGGCCATATGGCTTGTATCTTTTCATTTTTGAATCAGAATTATCATATTTTAAACACAATTTTGAATTAATGATCATATTTTTGGTTTCTATGTTTGTTACATAATATGAAAATTAGAATGCCATTGGGCATTCTTCTTTATGGACCTATGAAATCACTTGCTAATTTGAGTCTTTTCACATCTTGACAAAACAAGAAATATATGCCCATAACGGAGGGAAAGGAGGGCTTCTTCTTTACACCATATCCTGAGAGGGCTACTATGTATCCTTGATGCCCACACCTTTTCTAATAATACCCACACATTCAAAGTTGTATGGCTACTAAGAAAGACATTTCTGCATTTTAACCTATCATTTTGGAACACATAAGTTTTAAATGTCATCCTATTTACATTTAAGGCTTGGTCATGATGAGATAAAAAATGTGCATCTTGCAGATTGTAGACTGGAGGTTAACAAAGTTCAAGGTTTTTTTGCTTGATATATCTAACTTGAAAAGTTAGTCTGCATTTTAAAGGACATTATGTCCATTAATCCCAATCTGGAGAAAATTCATTAAAAAATAACTTGCCCAGTCTCCCCGAAAAGCAAACCTCACCTTTTAATTTTTTTATTGTTTTCCCATGAGGAAGTTATAGCAATTTCATGTCATCAGGATTCTGAGTATAAGTGAATAAATCAGCTAGATCTGGACATATTTCATTTCAGTCTATATTGTATGGCATTAATAACGTCTCTAATTTGGTTCCTGCTCTTGCCTTATCCATGTGGCACTGACCATCAATTTCCTCTGCTGCTGGACCTTAAACATAGATGAAAATATGACTTCTGAATTTTTGTGTTTTATTTTGAATTATTTCTTGGTAAAGATGATTCTCTTAAGTTCCAAATTGGAGACCTAGTTCTAGACTGCTTCATTACCTTTAAATTAATTATTTCAAAAAAAAGATGGGTAGGTCAGTTACCCAGTTAAAGTAAATGTTCATAGGCTGCACAGGAGAAAAAAAGTGTACTGTAGACTTCCTTTACTTCCACTTTTTGAATCAAAGATCAGCTTCCATACCCCATATTTATATACACGCATATTTATGTAGGTATATAGATAGATGGATAGACAGAAAGGGAGAGAAAAAGAGAGAGAGAGAGACGAGGCTTTTTCCTACGGCAATATTACTCTAAATTATTTCAAATGGGAAATAAATATCAGAACTATGACTACTACAGAGAATTCCACTTTTAGTTCAGGTCATTTCTAATTGCACAATGAATTCCCTAATTAATCTTTTTAAATTAAATAAAACCTCTGCCCTATTGGCACATTGTTTTACATTTTTTACAACTCTCTATAATACTTAAAGACTATATTCCCAAGTTGAGATGAATTGAAGTTAGGCCACTCTGGCATAATTATTACTTTATGTCTGTTTGTTTTATGGCTTTAACTTAATTTAATCTCATGAGCAAGTGAAGAATAGTTCAAATTTTTCTGCATTCCTTTATTTATTTCCTTGATATTCTGCATTTTTCTTGCTCATGTACTTTATTTTTTCCTTTTATTTATACTCCAGTCTCTTAGAATTTCTCTCACAACTGGGAAGATAGCCCAAGGTCAGATTTCTTGTATAAGGAACAAGGATGCAATTTAATGCATGAGGTGAGTAAAAGTTCTAAATTAAACAATCCCATCCACTGACAGTCATTGCAGTCAGAATATATCATCACAGATGTACAAAACCACTATCCAGAATGAAGTCCTAAAGCTCAGTTGGTCAATCAACAGTGAACCAATCTTCAAATCCCAGTTCTACTACTTTAAACATATGCTAATTTCATTAGCATTTCATGAAAACTAAAAGCTAAAGGATAGAAAATGAATTGTAATAATAATATGCAGGAGGGAACAAAACAAAAATATTTATAAAACTGTAAAGATTTTTGAGTTAAATGTAGTAGGGCACCTTTAAAAGAATCAGTATGTACTGTTTGAAGCACTTTCTTAAGTATTTGCCATCAGTGAGCACATTTTAATTCTCAAAATTAAGTTTATTTTGTTGACCCTATTTTAAAGATGAGGAAGATGAGGCTTTAGAAATTTTCTTCTGTTTGCCCTGAGTTATACACATCTGGGAAATTGTGAGGTAGATATATAAACACACAAAGTCTGATTCCAACATCTACAAGAAACATTTTAAAAAATGCATTGATAGTGAGACCACTCCTCAAAACTATTTTTTGTAGTGGCTTCAGTAAATTATACTAATTTAATTTATCAACTGAGCCCGATTACATGAATGCATATTAACACTCGGTGATAAATAATGTTAGATAAATAATTTAGATTTTAAATTTGATTTTAATAATCATGCAAAGATTTTAATGCACTTTGAAATATTGATTAAACTGTTTTGGTTATATATTAATATGTTATATTATATGGATTTATGCATATATAAATTATATAAATATATATATCTTAAATGCATTCTCTTGCATAGTATATTGAACATGACCTTTTTAAATCCAACTCGTTTAGTCACTCATTCGAAAATAAAATAATCACTAACATTAGGATATTCCTTCTAATAGAATTGAGGTTATTCTATATTTTGCTACACTTTTAGGATTTTTTTCAAAGAATCTATTTTCATAGGCTTTTAAGGTGTAAACAATATATAAACTTATGACACCACTACTTCAAACCAAAATATTTCAAAATGTATTTTTATTCAGGCTTTAAGAAGTCTCGATTTTTATTATTTGGAATTAGTACATTAGCAAATAAACTATTGTTTCTGAATTGCATTAGCACTAATTAATTTGAATTCAGAGATGTAGGATTTTTGTACAAAAGAATAATAAAGATAAGTATTGATATTATCAATTGGATCATCTGATTTTAAATGTTGTGCTTTCTATAACCTGTTTCAAACAAATATTTACTAAACGTTTCACTTGCCTAACGAATACTCCTTTCCAGAGAATAAAATATAGTACAATGTTTTCAAATATTAATGATGATTTAATCATATATTTGCATCTATTATTTTGTACTTTAATTGCTGTATATTGCCAACCTGGGCAACAAAAGAGAAAATATTGTAAGGTACTCCAAAAATAATCTAAGTAAATAGCCTTATAAAAACCCTTTTGGATCAACATATTGGTACACATTGTGAATAATAGTGAATATAATGAGGCAGGTGGCTGAAGCTATCACATTCCAGACAGCTGGTTGAGTTGAAGTAAGAAACAATTGTTTGGTTTGGCTTCTAAATTTTTATTTGTTTATTCTGGCACATAGTGGCATTTTATTTCTCATCTACTTTGTTAAGTCTTCTCAATAAAGGGGAAATTAAATCAATCCACCAAATTTTATTTAAAATATAGCTATCTTTGCATAGAGAGATAATATTTGCACAATTTCTCTGAGAAACATATATAAAAGTTATCTGAGTAATTAAGATATTATGAATTTTATGACATTACCTTGTGTATTTTACAATTATCAACAATTAAAATTCCAATGTGATAATTGTTTTGCTTCACAAGTTAATGATAATATTTAAGAAACAATCGAAGCCCATTCCTTACTAAGTCATTTATTTCCAAAAACACATAATTAAACCCACTACAGTACCATATTAATATAAATGTTATGCTGTTTTTCTTAAACCAAACCAAGACACAAATGTGAAGAGTTTGGAAAAGAACAGCAAAAATATCAGTATATAAGTACATGATGAATTTTTCATGTGGTACTAACAATGGGTGAGGGAGCTGGAGTTGCTTTCCAAGCAGATGATATTAATAAACATTGACCAAGAAATGGAGAAAAAATAAAGTTGAAAAAAATCTCACACCTAATAAAAGACAATATTCCAATAAGTTTAGGCCTAAATAAGAAAATTAACCATATAAATCAAATAAAAATTGTGTTATAATATCTTGGTGATTAGTATCACAAAGGATTTCTAGAATGAGATCTAAAATGCATAAATTTGATCACTGGATAAACCAATTTATTTTATTATAAAGCATGTAATTATTCCTGTGATATAAAGTACATTTAAACAAAATTAAATTACAGCAGATACTCTGAGGTAATATCATTTAAATCACTACAATAGATGTGATAGTAATATCTAAATTGCACAAGGAAATCATGCAATCAGTGTGGATAAAAAGAGAAGCCTACATGCTGTGTCCAAGAGGCATATTTTAAATATAAACACAAAGGTGGTGAAATTAAAATATGGAAAATTATATGCCATGCAAAATAAACAGAAACACCTGTTGATCAGAAGTTTTAACACAAAGAACATTGGTAGACAGAAAGATGAACCTTCCACAATGATAAGAAAAACAGTTCATCTGAAACTCAAAATCTGAAATATACATATACCTAAAAATAATGTTTCAAAACTCATGCAGCAAAATCTGATGAAATAAAAAGATAAATTAACAAATCTACAAATATCATTGAAAAGCTTAGCATCTAACTCTTAGTAATTGATAGAATCAATTAAACAAAATATATCCATAGAGATGTATCAACTAACTTGACCTAATATTTACAAAATCCCACTCAATTACTACTGAAATCATATTGTATCCAAGCATCTATGGGACATTCACAAAGATAGACCAGATGAAAGGTCACAGATCACAAAGATATAATTCATACAGAATATGTTTTTTTTTGACACAACAGAATTAAAATACCAATAAATATTAATTAGGTATTTAGAACCACACCAATGTATTTGTAAATTAAAGAACACATTTCTAACTAATTCCAGTTAAAAGAATAACAAGGACATAGAAAATATTCCAGCAAAATGTTAATGAACACACAACTTATCAAAATCGGTGAGAGACAAATAAAAGAGTACCTACAGGAAAAATTGGAGTGCTAATAATCTATTTTAGAAAACAAGAAAGGTTTAAAATCATTTTTTAAATATTTCCCACTTTAGAAGTTAAAAATACTAAATGGAAGGTTGCTAATTTAGATTGATTGGATCCCAGGCTATAGAAAAGGACAATAGTGGAAAAACAGGTGAAGTATGAATAGTCTGGAGTTTAACTGATAGTAATATGTCTGTGTTAATATCTTATTTTTGCCCAATGTGTCATGGTTTTTATAAGACAGGGTTATTATGGAAATTATTTGAAGGGTACACAGAAGCTCTACGTTCCTTCTTTTTCATATATTAATGTTACAAGTTACTATGTAAACACAAGTTAATAACTACTGTAACGATAAATCTGCTTTGGCTTATGGTTACACACACATCCACACCCCTTATTTTTGTTCATCCCTCAATCGTGAAGGATTTGTCCACTCTGACTGCTTCAGTTTGAAAGAGGACTTAGATATTATGGGGCAGAGTATAGGAAGTGTTTTGCTTGCAGTTGAAGATACTCCTTGTTTGGGGGGTAGTACTTGTCCATCACCATCTTTTTGTTAGTTGTCCAGCATAGGCCAGAAGAACTGGAGAGTAGGAGTTGGCTGCAACTATGCTGTGTTTCAGGGTTCAATTGACTTATGAACATTATGAAGATTTAAGTCTCTGAGAAATACATTGAACAGATACATTGAAACTTAAAGGTTCATTTAAAAGAAGTAGAAGAATTGTGATCAGGGAGATTCTAAATGAGTGTAACTATGTTATGCTGGGGAAATTGAGTTTCATATTATTCCCAAACAGGACCTGCCAAGGGATTGTTGATTTCATGAGGCTGTGTGGCTTGCCTATGGTGTCCAGATGTGCCTGGAGCCCTCAGGACCACTTTTGTTTGAGTGTCTGTTAACTGTGGCAGTTTGTGAAATCTGTCTGAGACCTGCATAAGCATAATAATCTGAATGAACTCTTAACTCACTTTGAAATCTCTTAGTAATAAAATTCTTTTTATATAATATTTCCTCCTTTTGGGGAAAATGCATCACTTTTTCCAAATGCATCACTAAGTTTAATACTTGGTAATAATGCCTCAGTACCAGGGAGGCTCATCCCTAGTGGTCATGTCCCACATTGGCAGAAGGTCTGTATACCTTCTTTACATTTCTGTAAATCTAAAATTATAGGAGAGGGAGAATAAGAGAGAGGTATTTTTATGAGCATGGACATATAGTTAAATGGAACAGAAAAAAAATCATCAGCCCATAAGTAAAATCTAGATCTATAAATTTCTAGAATAAAGCAGAAGAGAATATTTTTACATGTAAGAGGAAGACAGATTCCTTGAGAAGACACCAAAATTACTAGCCTTAGAAGAAAAAAGATAAATTGAAATTTACTAAAATTTAAATGACTTAAAAAAAAAAACACTTTTCAATCAAATCACAAGTTATAGATAAGCAGATAATATTTACAATATGTATATATAACAGGAATCATATTACTTGTAGCCCAGGGAAGGCTTAGAGGGTACTGATTGTCCAGAGGCACTAAGAACTTTCTGAGGTTATGTAAATGTTCTATTGTTTAATTGAGATTTTGATTCAAGGTTCCACTTTTCATTTATCAAAACTCATTAAACTGTACACTTAAAATGCACATTATTTATATGTAATTATAAAAATAAACTTAGATATCCTAGTAGAGCAAGGCATCCCATATTTCACTCCTTTTTCAGGGCTACATTCACTCTTTTTGAAATTTTTATTTCCATATAAATTTTAAAATGGGCTAATATCATCAGTTTACATATAACTTTGATGGTGAGATATGGAGATTTTTACATTTCCTGTTAGTTTGTTATCCACAAATTAACTTTGAAATTACACACTATCTTTTTACTTCTTTCTTATTTTAAGGGAATTTAAAATATTTTCCAGTATATTTTGTGAAATTGCTTTAGGCAAGATGTTCAGAAATAGTTAGCCTACCATTAACAAAAGCAAAAGTTTTTTTGGGCACACTCTTTCTGTATATCTTTGCTGGCTTTGTGTTCATATTTCAGTTTTCTAGTTTTTTCCCCATATTTCCCTATATTGTTATGAAATGTACATCTTTGAATAACATTTGGAATTTTACCATAATATTACAAAATATCTAAATTTTATAAATATTATTTTCCTGTCCCTAGAGAGTGGTCTAAAGCTTGTACAAACTCATAAAAGCTGGTTCTTAAGTTTTCAGGATTTTGGGAGCTAGTTGACATCACTTTGGTAGCTAAACATTGTCCATAGTAGAGATATCTACCGCATGGAAATTGGCAAATACTATAAATCAAGTAATTTTTCTTTATTCCTTTTTCCCCAAACATCTTGTTTTTGAAGTTTTTATCAATACAGCACTACTTTTAGAATATTAGAAAGATACATTATTTTAACTTGGTTATCCTTCCCAACAATCTAAGCGATAACTTTTTCTAATTTTTTTCTCCCCATGTTTAATTCCACAAATTATTTTATCTGTCTTCATATTATCTGAACTTTTGACATTGATACCATTAATAACTCATTTTAAGTTCAAACACCCTACTTTCTTGGCTTCTCTAAAGCACAATCTCCAATTTTACTTAACCCCAGATTTCTGTATCTTAGTATGATATACAAAAGATAGAGTTCTTCAGGGAATTGTCCTGGGTCCCATTTTCCTTCTTCTCTACTCTGTTTTTCTTGATAATCGAATGCACTTCCATGAGATCACACTTTCTCCTTATGGTAGTAACTCTTCAATTTTTATTTTACATTCATACCTCTCTGCTGAGCTCTGGGATCTGGTTGACTATAATAAAAAAATAAATATTTGTTATTCCTTCTTTCTGGCCAAAATCTGTCACCTCTCTGAGCTGAGATATTCTCCATCTCAGTAAACATTCTAGCCACAGAGTCATCTTTTGTAACCTGAAATCACATCTAATAAAAAAATCAATTCTGTTCACTCCATATCCACTTTCACAATATCCTCTAAAACAACATCACCAATCTCCTGGACTAGATATAGGTGTGTAGTCTCCTATTTCAATTTCCTCCCTCCAATCTATTTTCCAAACAAGAAAAATGACGATCTTAAAATGTGCATTAGATCATTTCACTTTCTATTTTAAAAATTCTTCAAGGTTTTGCAACTGCTAAAAAATAAAATCCCACATTCTTTAAATGTTTTGCAAGTCCTTGTATGATTTATCACTTCATATCTTTAACATTTCCTCCCAAACTTAATTCATCAGTGTCCAACACTCTGGCTAACCTGGCTTTCTACAATTTCTATAAAGCACTTTTCCAAACAGGAATTTGCACCTGCATCTATTATATTCAGTGGTCTGTTCCTTCCTCTAGGCTTTCCATGACATATCTTTCTTATGCATTCCTCTCCACATTGAACATTCTCATTGTAATTTTCTCTAGGCTCCTTGTTTCTCAATCTCTTTCCTTCCTTTTTAAAAAATTATTTATTTATTTCTCCCCTCCTTGTTGTTTGTGCTTGCTGTCTGCTCTCTGTGTTCGTTGTGTGCTTGTCTTCTTGTTTTTAGGAGGCACCGGGAACCGAACCCAGGACCTCCCATGTGGGAGGGAGGCGCCTAATGCATTGAGCCACCTCCGATCCACCTCCTTTTTTCTTTATTTCTTTCTTTCCTTCCCTCCCTCCGTCTCCCCTTCCTTCCCTTCCTTCCTTCCTTCCTTCCTTCCTTCCTTCCTTCCTTCCTTCCTTCCTTCCTT
>JAQZBX010031544.1:0-26273 GCA_029593785.1 Cabassous unicinctus | reverse complement strand
AAAGAGGTAGACTGGGGATTAAATCCAGGAGCTTGTACATGGGAAGCAGGTGCTCAATCACTGAGCCACATCCACTCCCCAATGGGAGTTGGTTTTCCATTTGTTTGTTTTTAGGAGGTTCTGGGGATTGAACCTGGGACCGTGTACATGAGAAGCTGGTGCTCAACCACTTGAGCTACATCCATTCCTATATTGAGATATAGTTCACATTCCATACCATTCATCCATTTAAAGAGTACGATTCAATGGGTCTTTTTTAAATTTTTTAATTTTTTTAATTTTAATTTTTTTAAAAGATACTTAGATTATATAAATGTTACACAAACAATATAGGGGTTCCCATACACCCCACCTCCCACACCTCCCACAACCTCCCACATAGACTAATCCTCCATTAGTGTGGCATCAATGGTTTTTATTTGTTATGTTCATGGAGTTGTGAAAACAGCACAACAATCTAATTTTAGGACATTTTTGTCACTCCAAAAATAAGCCCCATACCCCTTAGCAGTCACTCACCATTTCTTCTTCCCGCCCAGCCCTAGGCAATCTGCTTTCCATCTCTACAGATTTGCCTTTTGTGAACATTTATTTAAATGGAATATGCGACATACATACTTTCCTTTTCTTTAGGCATGATTTCCTTTTGTTCTTTGAACATATTTGTAATAACTGCTTTGAAATCTTTATTTGCTAAGTCCAACATCTGGCCCTCAAAGGCAAGTCCTGTTGCTTGCTTATTTTTCTGTATGCACTTTCACACTTTTCTGTTTCTTTGAGTGCCTTGGAATATTTTTTCAAAATTGGACATTTTAGATAATATATTGAAGCAACTCTAATATATTAATCCCCTCTACCTTGTTATTTGTTTAGTTGTTTAGTTGTTTAGTGACTTGGCTGGACTGTTTAAATGAGGTTTATTTCCTCTGATGTCACTTCTCAGAAGTTACAGTCTTCAGCATTTGCACAGTCACCCCCTTCCACCACCACCTCCTCACCCCAGTGGTTTTAGGCAGGCTCTTTTTGACTCTCTTTCCTGATCTCCTGCTAAGCTTCTGGTTCTGCTTCTATTGGTATCACACCCAACTGTTAGCCTTCACTAATTGCTAGTTGAGTTGTCTATTGTTTTCAATAATGCCCTGGGGCATAGCTTGCTCTACAGCCTGATCCGGTAAAGTCAGGACTCTTTGCAGGGGCAGGGTATTGCCAGTCTTTAAGGCTTTCTCTTCTCAGCTACCTTTGTCCCTAGTTTGTCCTGTTAAACTTCTAGCTGGTCAACAATTTTGTTTGTTGCTGTTAGTATCATGGAGTTTCTGGCCCCCTTCTTAATTGTGCACTACCAAAATCTCGATTTTATTTTTTAAGATGAATTTAGGCATGAACTTCTCAATGCTCTACTCCCAAATAAAGTCAGTTCCTTTAGGAAGAGCTGTGGAGCTTTCTGTTCTGCCTTTCACTCTGGGAAGAACTACTGCACTGCTACACCAGAGCTAGGGTTGGAAACAGTGGCCCCTTCTCCCAACGTGATACCCCTACAAGTGTGGCACTGTCACCGGATTTAATCTAGGTTCTTGACTTAATACTGCAGAAATGAATTTCAGAGCACATCGGGTTAGTCAGGCCAGTAATTTATTAAGGTAGGGAGGGAAGAGAAATGGGAGAAAATAACAGATCACAGGTCCCCGGTAGAAGGGAAGGGGCTGAAGAGTGATAAAGAGGGCTGATTTATAGACTACAATTTCCCATTATAGATTATAAAATGCCCAGGTTTTACTAGCATGTTGTTCCATGCAGGGGGGACACAGCGAGAGCAGGGCACAGAAGCCACGAGGGCCGAGAGAGAGCGGGGAGCAGGGGGGAGCAGGGGAGATTTGACCTTTGCGCCTGCTTTTAAACCATTGCTTATTCCACCCCCTTGCTAATGGCATGGGAGGAGTCCCAGGTGTTTGCTGTTTTGATCAATCCCCCAGGTGGGCCCAATTATAATGTCCCTGGAGAATATCCAGGGCTTCTCCTGGGAATCTCATTCTGGGTGGCAGAAATCTCACGAGGGTCTTCCAGCAGCCATCTTGGGGTATTGATGTCCACGTGGTTCCAGATCCATCTATTGATTCCCTGTCTTACTAGCCTGCTTCAGCACTGTGTGAGGATGGCAGCCCCTAGAGTTCTTGGCTTGCCTCTCCATGCATGAAACCTCTGCCTTACAAGCACACTAGGCTGGAGCTATCAGGGTCCAGTATCCTTGACCTGTCTACCTGGGCTATAGTTTCCACGGTTGTAACTGAAGGTTAAGAATTAACAATCATGATTACTAAATCATTATGTTGATGCTTTTTCTATTACTAACAGCCAAAATTAATACCTGAAATTATTATTGAGACTAGCTAAAGTGATCTCAACCTTGGTTATAGTTACTCTAGACTTAGCCTCACCCTTGTTTATGCTTACTATTGTGACAGCAATTCTAAACTGACCTTACCCTTGTTTATGGTTATTCCAACACTAAGCTCACCCTTGTGTATGCTTGCCATTGTGATGGTAACCACTTCACCCTCCCTCTGTTTGAATCCATAAAAATCCTAAAGTCCTAAAAATCAAAGAGGCAGTTTTGGGCCATTAAGCCACTGTGCTCCTTTGCTTGCACAAACAAACAAACTCCTTCTCTCTTTGAAACCTCCGTATCACAGGAATTGGTCTTTAAGGTCCATCAGGAGGAAAAGAACCCACTTTTGCTCAGTATCACCCTTTGATGGGGGCTGGGTAGGAGAAGGGAGCCCTAGTACTCTTGGCCATCCTTCCCTGGAATAGATTTTCTGCAATGAGGAGTTGGGTTAGAGGGTGAGAGATGCCAGTGGCCTGCCTTTCCCAGAGTGAGACGGTTGTCCTAGACTGAGAGCTAGGGAAGGATAGGGATAAGGAGACCTGTCTTCTTGGATGGCACCTTCCCAGAATGGAGAATTTGGGCATGAACTTCCCCATGCTCTGTTCCAAATGAAGTCAGTTCCCTTAGAGAGAGCTGTGGAGCTCTCTGTCTCACTGAGCTGGGGAAGACATGGGAATGGGTCATGGCTCAAAGGCCATAGACTTTGACTGTTCTTACCAAGATTTAGGAGATTTTCTTGAATAAATATTTCTCCATTTGTTGTATGCCCTTAGGACAATTTCTAAGGACTTTAAATATTTTGTTTTTTGGTTGGTTTTTTTTTTGTTTTGTTTTGTTTTCTTTCTTTCACATCAGATGGGAAATGTGCCAACGTTGTAACAAGGTTTGAGGGAAGCACATCTCACACAAATGCGTGAATACTCGTTCATCATGTTTATAAACCAAAAAAGGATTGTTTTGTTTTGTTTTCACAATTTTCCCTCATTAAATGTTTGTTTTACGAGGGAGAGATTTCACCAAGCTCCTCACTTCACTATTCTGAAGTTTCCATTTGCTGCCTGTTTTTGTAAATAAAGTTTTATTGCAACACAACCATGCTTATCCATTTGCAGGTTGTCTGTGACTTTGATGCTGCAGTGACAGCATTGAGTAATTATAATGATATAGCCTGCAAAGCATAAAATACTTACTACCTGGCCTTTTACAAAAAAAGTTTGCTGAGAATGATTGCTTTATCTTTCTGTTCTCTTGCTAGAATAGGGTATTACAAAACTATTGTCATATGAAGAGGGCATCAAGAAATACAGTTAAAATTATAGGAAAAGTCATCAGATATGATTAATTTAAAAATATTCATCATTCTCTCCTTTTTTGTTTGTGATTATTTGCCAGTTTTTAAATATTTAAAAATCTTTTATATATTTTTTTATTCTAAATTAATCTTATTGTATACCTAATTTAGTATTTTCCATTTTACCATCTTCTTAAAGCAGGCTCCCTAAATTGTCTAAGGTTTCTCCCTATTAGGGAACAGATATGATCAGATTTAAATTGTAAATTTGGGTTTCCTCAACTCCCATCACCTACTTATTATATTCAAGAATTTCTTCCCATATCGGCATATCACCTGTTCAATGTTTACATAATATTTTCTTCCAGTTGCCTTTTTTCACTTAAATAAAGCCATCTTGAAATATCTCTGAAATCATTGGCTCGATATGCCAGTTTTATAGTTACCCATATGTCATGTGTTTGCACCACCAGTGGCATACATTCTGGAGACATGGTGTGGGACAAACTCTGGCCGAGGGGGTAGAGTAGGCTGGGCAAGACGCAGAAGGAGGGTGGGAGGCCAGGGCAGTGGTTGGGGAGAACTGGGTGGGCCAACACCTGCCTGGGCTCTGAGCCTCTAGGGTCAGGATAGAGTGGGCTCTGCCATGCCTCCAGGGCCCAGCATAGGACAGACAACATAGACGCTGCTGGCTGCAGACCGAGTGGCCCCAGTGTGAGTGGTGGGTCCAGGGAGCAGTGGCCCCTGACCCACCAGGCCTTCTGTCTTTCAGCACTGCTTTAAAGGACACTGCATCTGGCTGACACCTGACATCCTCAAACGGGATGGAAACTGGGGTGCCTGGAGTCCATTTGGCTCCTGCTCACGCACCTGTGGCACAGGCGTGAAGTTCAGGACCCGCCAGTGTGACAACCCACAGTGAGTTGGCCCCTGACGTTCACCCAGCCTTCCCGGGTGGCAGGTGGGGTTCCCAGAGGCTGCCACTAGCCCGGCTCTATATCCTGCCAGGCCCCCCACGGCTGCAGTTCTGGGGAGAGTGCACAAGCAGCCAAGCCTTGCCCACTCCTCACTGTCCCTGGGAGGAAGCCAAGACTCAGAGAGGGACAGGGTTGGGCCTCTGGCCACACAGTCTGCTAGGGTGGCCTTGGAGACCTGGAAGCCTGCCAGCCTGGGGCCACTCCCCACCTGAACTGTGGCCCTACTCTGGGCACCAGCGTCCTCTGCCCCTTGACTGGGAACATCAAGGACAGAAGGTGGAACAGAGAAGGAGAAATGGGTGTGCAGAGAAGGGTTTCTCTCTTGGCCCTCAGGATGCCAGGAGCCTGGGCAGGGGCTGCCGCACCCCAGCAGCTGTTTGCAATCAGGCACAAGGCCCAGTCAGCAAAATGTCTCCCATGCCAGTATAGGCTGCTCCCGTGCTAGCCAGACTCCACACAACCATCCACCTCGCTCACCCTCCTGCTTCACATGCAGCGCCCATCCCAACCCCCACTCTGTCCTCTGCTCCTTCTGGGCCTTCTCATCCCTACCTCCCACTCTATGCTATAAATATCTCCCAGGCCAGCCCCCCTCCACAGTCCACAGCCCCATTCTTGGTCACAACCTCACCTCATCTCACCTGGATTATTGCCAACCTTCCTCCTGCTTTGACCTTTCACCTTGGCCTCACCCAGTGCAGCGTCCCCACCAAGTGAGGGCATGGAGCCAGTGTGCCTGCACCTCTGAAGCCATGTGACTTGGTGGGGTTAGTAACCACTAATGCCTCAGTCAAAGGCAGAAGAAGGGGATGGTAGCACCTACCTGGCGGAGCCGTTGTGAGTGCAGGGACAACCATGGAAACCTGGCCAAGCATGCAGTGAGACCCCTCCACAACCATTGGCATTACTCTGAGCTCTGACAGGCCCACAGAGCCCTCATGCCGTGGGCCCAGGTGCTATGTGGAGACAGATGGCTTTTGTCTGTCTTTCTTCGGCCTGCCCAGTGTTTGAAAAGATTTTGATCAACCTGAAAATACTAAAAATCTGTAGATTTCACATTTAAAAAACAACAACAGATTTTCAGGTTCCAAACTGGGTGCCATAGCAACACTGGGCCCCAATCCAGGCTGAAGGAAAACGAGTTCAGAATTCCCCACTCGTTGGAGCCTGAGTGCTCCAGTCCTCCACTGCCCCACCTGGCCTCCTTCCCTCACCTTCTAGACCCACCTGGACCCTCCCAGATTTTGGGGAGCTGGGGGACCCCAAACTTTGAGCTTTTCACCTTTCTGAGACCTCTGCCTCAGCAGGATTCCAGAGTCTATGAAATCATATATGACCATTGGTGCATGTGCACTTTTCAAGGGGAGTGAATTCCTAGCTCATGTCAAATTCTCAGAGGAGCCCCGTGACCCCCAAAAGTTAAGCCCCATGGGTATCTGGGATATGTGCAGCCTGAGTGGGCCCTCTGAATTCTTTGTGCTGCAGCTTCTGCTCTGTCCAGCTGCTGCACTTTCTCAGGCCAGACACTGGACTGGCCTCTGGGGAAACTGAGGCGGGTCAGCCGACTCAGGGCAGGAAAGGAGTGACGTGAGTTTCTGTCTGCTGCACGGGGAGAGTGGGGTCAAGTCTCTATGCCTGGGCCCTGGAGCTCAGCAGTAGGAGGGTCCACTTCCCCTCTCCCCAGGCCCCAGCTTGGGCACAGAGCTCTTCTCTTCTCCCTCCTAATCTCCTTCCTGGGGGGGTGCTCCAGGCCAGGAGCAGAGGCTGGAAGGGGGCTCAAAGTGCTCTCTGCCCTCTCCTCCAGCATCTCCAGCAGGGAAGCTTTTACATGTGCCACCGAGTTAGAACCGCCCAAGCATACCAGGTCCTGAGCAAGGACTGCTGCTGGCTGTTGCACAGCCTGGCATACAACAAGCACTCAGTAAGAGTTATCAGTATCTGCGGCACCTTCATGAGCTGATGGGGTAAACTGAGGTCCAGATGCACAGTCCGGAGAGCAGATCCAATGTCTCTTGGACATTTTGAGGGCTCAGAGGATTCACCCCCAAGCCTGGGGAGGTGGGGGGAAGTGGGTCCATAATCTTTTGACCCTCCCCATTGGCACCCTTTAGGGATTTTTAACCCCTTCTGCTGGCTCAGTCCCCGTGGGTGACAGCAAGGGAGAGAGAATGCAAAGCCTCCCCCTACTGCCTGCCTCCCAGGCTGTTCACCAAAGCCCAACACCCGCTGGGCCCTACCATCTCTTCCACGCATCAGCATCCATCAGACAACACAGATGTGGCCACGTGGAGTTATGGCAACAGCTTATTTCCACCAGCCACGACTGCCTCTGTGGGAGGCACCACCCAGCCCACAGCGCCCACAGCAGTCCAGGGCTCACGGGCTCAGCGTGGCCTCTTGAGGTCCAACCTGAGTTGGCCCCCATAGCACCCTCCCCTGTCACACCTTCTCCAGGGGATGAGAGCCGGGATGAGAGCTACTCCACTTTCAGTTACTCTCCAGCCCACTGGGCCATGGCTCCTTGTTATAACGTGGGTCCGCTGCCAGGGAGAGTGTGAAAACAGCCCCCAGGCTCCAGCCCCTTCCCTAGCGCTTCCTCCAACGTCTCCTCTAAACACTCGCCGGCTAACATGCTCTTCCCAAGCTGACATGGATTTCTAGGCTGATCAGTCCAGCTCCTGTCTGGGCTTGGCCAGTGGCTCCCAAGAACCTCTCCCTGAATGGGTGGCACCTTCCAACGTCTCCAGGACGATCGGCTGCACCGATGGAGTCCAAAGTTTCCATCTCGGATGCCCACAGGCTCCCCAGACCTCCTACACTGAGGCCACGTTCTCCTTCCAGCTCTGCCCTCATGGGTCTTGCCGTGGCCTCTCTGTGGTCCTCATCATCACCCTCAGAGCTGCCCTTTCTTTCATCCTCCCCATCAAGCATCGAGGTCTGCTCATTCTTTCTCCACAAAACTTCTCTTATCATTATTTCCCCGGACTTCCCTCCAGACCCTACCACTATGTAAGGTGCTTGGCGGACACCAGCTCTTCTCTCACTACACTCTATGGGGCAATAGCAGTGACCACCCCTATTTGAAAGCAGAGCATAACTTTTGCCCAAGTCTCAGAACTGAGCCCAGGGTGGAGAGCAGGACTTGGATTCCGCCTGGCTCTGCCCCATCTGGTCTGGGACAGGGATGCCCAGGCCTCCCAGCTCCTCCCAGGCTGCCTTGCCCAGCCATGCCCCAACCCCCTGCTGCCTGCCAGAGGTGCCGGGGCTGTGAGACTTTTCCCATGGGGGCTGTGTTTTGTGGCTTGGCACTGTTCTTGGGGAAGCAGAGAAATGAAGAAATGCATCCCAGATTCTCTGAGGCAGAGAAAAACCCAGCAAGAGAATGGAGGGCCCACCACATGCCAGAGCCTCATTCAAGCCTGAAGCATGTGGGACCTCACTAATGCAGAAATGCTTTTGGAATCCTTCCTAGCACCAAGGGCCTGGGCTTATGGCCTGGGGGGAACCAGAATCTAAACAGGCCATCTCACAGTTCACTGTGCAATTACAACGGCAATCGGTGCTGTGACGGGGTGGACAGCTGTGATGGGGTGGACAGCTGCTCCTTTTCCAAAGTAGCTCCAGGAGGGAGGGGTCCCTAGCCCATTCTATCCTGATGCCATGAGACCCGGGAGGCTGGGGAACTTGCCCAGGGCCTGCAGCAGGGACAGGGCAGGGCTTGGTCTCTTCCCTCAGCAGAGCTGCTCACCCATCACCTGAGACTTGCGGATCCCACAGACACCAAGCAGGACCCCAAATCTGGCCTGTCGGGTGGCCCTGAGTTGCAAATTCTTTGCTTTCTCCCCCAGCCCAGCCAACGGGGGCCGCACCTGTTCGGGTCTTGCATACGATTTCCAGCTCTGCAACCCCCAGGACTGCCCTGACTCCCTGGTGGACTTCCGCGAGGAGCAGTGCCGCCAGTGGGACCTGTACTTCGAGCACGGCGATGGCCAGCACCACTGGCTGCCCCATGAGCACCGGGATGGTGAGCCTACCAGGCTGGGGCCGTGGGCGTGCAGCAGACAGACCCCGGAGTGGGACGGGCAGTGGCTTTCATCCTTGTTCTCTGCCCCTGATTCTGCACCGGCAAGGCAAAGCCCTCCCCTGGCCGGTATGGGTGCTGGGGCCGCTCCCAGGGCTGGAGCTTAGGTCTACAGTCCCAAAGGAGACAGGAAACTGGGCCTGGCCAAGGAGGCAGGGGGCGGGAGTTGGGGTGAGGGTCAGTGGGTGCCCAGGCTCATATGGTCACCATCGGTTGGACAAGGCTGGAGCTGTGCATTTAGCTGGTGTCTTAGTTTGCCAGAGCTGCTATGACAAATACTGCAAATGAGTTGGCTTAGACAAACAGGAATGTATTGTCTCATGGTTTCGGAGGCTAGACGTTCAAAATCAAGGTACCAGAAAGGCCATGCTTTCTCCATTCCGGTGACGGCAGACTTCCGTCACTTGGCCACCTCTCTCTGGCTTCTCCTACTTCTGGCTTCTACTTCTGTGTCCAGTTCCCTTTGCTTCTAAGTCATTGGATTTAGACCTGCCCTCCTTCAGTTTGGCCTCACCCTAACTAGTAACATCTTCAAAGGTCCTATTGACAAACAGGTTCAACACTCTCAGGAGCAGGAGTTAAGACTTGAACATGTCTTTTGTGGCAGACCTGACTCAATCCCCAACAAGCAGATTCGGGTATGGAGGCAGGGGCAGAGCTGAAGGCAGCTGAGCCCTGCCAAGGAATCAGGTTACCTCTGGCCTTTGAGTCTATCAGTCAGGGCTCTCAGCTGTGCCAGAAAGCATGACTCAGGCGGGTTTAAGCATGAGAAAGAATTTATGGGCTCAGGGATTGAAAAGCCCAGTAGCTTCAGGCATGTCTGGATCCAGGTACTTACGATATCCCAGCTCTGGTTTCCTCTGTGTTGGTCCTCTCTCTCACCGAGTGGGGGCAGAGATGTCCTCCGCATCTGACACCTAACCTCCTATAAGCTCAAAAACCTCAGGAGAAGGAAACCTTCCCTTTCCTAGTGCTTTCAGTTCCACCAGTGGCCAAGATTTAACCACTGTGGCCCGGGGATGGAGGACATCCCTCTTTTGGTGCCAGAGGGGAAGGGGGCTTGGCATGAGCACATGAGCTGAGAGTGGAAGAAGGGTGGCTCCTCAAAGGAAAATTGGGGTGCTGTTAGCCAAGGAAAGGCAAGAATTCCATAGGAACAAATCCCATGGCACTCCTGCACTGGAGCAGCCAAACCAGCTTTTGCAAGGATGCCCACCCTGCTCCCCTCTGGACACAGAGCAGGACCATGGGTCTCCAGCAAAGCTGACCACATGGGAGGACAGACTCAGGTACATCTCCACACACCTTGCCCTTGGGGAAGTAGAGGGGCTAGGCTCTCACAGTCTAGAGCCCCAGCATCTCCCTGAGGCCACAGAGAGCAAGGAGAGAGAGAAAGGGGAGAATGATAACATTAAGTAGGTGCTGTGTTCCAGGCACGCTTTTAAGTGCCAGCATGAATCAACTCTCAGGAACCCTAAAAGGGAGGTAAGACCATCAGCCTTATGTATAGATGGAGAAACCGAGGCACAAGCAGGTTACATCCATTCCCAAAGGCTACCCCAGCTGTGATGGCGACCCTAGGGGTTCTCATGCTGCTGATTCAGCAGAGAGAGCTCAGAAATACTCTAGTCCACAACACCCACACACATCTCTGCTTCCATCTCTCTCTCTCTCCACCTGTACATGAAAAGCCACACATTGATGCCAAGACCTGATTCCAGTCCTACGCCATGTGGTTCATTTTATCCTCCTTACGCTCCTCCTTTGTAAACTTTCTCCACCAGCGAGAAACCTGGCTCTCGTGATTGACTTATTTGTTCAATTCTAGTAGACCTATAAAGTAGTTTCGGAACCACTGGCCCCTTCCCCCCATGAAAAGGCAGTTTTACTTACTAAGTGACAGGGATTGGTGTCCAGTTCCTCTTGTCTTTAGCCTGAGAGTGCTCAGTCAAAATACTGTTTCCCAAGCATCCTTAGGCTAGTTCCTTTCTTCCACAGCCGTTTTAGTGTGGTTATGTTTCATCTGCAGTACAGTTAAGTTCTTGTGTTGGTGTTTGCATTCCCTGGTGGGCTCCCATCCCACCTCCCACTCACGAGGGAATTTTGAAAATATAGCTTCTGTTCCTTCCACAGATTTGGAGCTGAACAGGGAGGCTGGACACGAGCCTTATATTTTCTCTCCATTTGTCACTTATGAATGCTCCACTTACCAACTCCCTTGAAACCACCACTTACTAACCCACTTTTCAGAGTAGCCCCTCCCTTACTGGTTTGCAGAATTTTCTAGAAGTTTCTGCTTCCCTTTCATTCAAATGTCCACCTCCTCATGATTATTCATGATTAATCTCCTGCTGCCTCACAGAAGCTACTGTTTCTTCTCCCCCTTGCGGTATCTGCTAAAGCTGGCTCCGACATGGGCCTCAATTTTAAAATCAAGCATAACTTGCAACTGAGCATCCTCTGTTTAACTCTGCCTTTCCCTAACTGGATTGGCCCATGTCACCTCACGCCATCCTTAACCACACCCCATAGCCAGCTTTCCCTAAACTAGACTGGCCCACATCATCTCACCCCATCTTTAGCCACTCCCTTAAGCCTGCCTTCCCCAGACAGTATAAAACCCAGGCATCCATTTTGTTTGGGGAGACTGATCTGAGGCTTGCCTCTTGTCTCCTTGCTGGTCAACTACGCAATAAACTCTTTCTTTGTTCAAAATCCTGGTGACTCTGTATTGGCTTCTGTGTGTATCAGGTAAATGAACCCACTTGGCGGTAACACTTATTCAAGAAACACTCGCGGATGCCTACATGTGCCCCCCAACACACACACACCAGTTCTAGGGATGGAGAGCTAGACAGAGCAGACATGGCCACTCCCTTGTGGGAATCTCCCAAGGGCTGCTGTAACCAAGGACGACAGACCGGGTGTCTTAAACAACAGAGTTGTATTCTTTCATAGTTCTAAAGGCCACAAGTCTGAGGTCTAGGTGTCAGCAGGACTGCAACTGCTTCTGAGGGCTAAAGGAGGGCATCCTTGGTTGCCTCTTCTAGCTTCTGGTGGCCCCAGGCATTCCTTAGCTTGTGGCAGCTTCACTCCCACCTCTGCCTCCATCTTCACATGGCCTTTTCCTCTTCTGATTCCATGCATCCTTCCTCTTATGAGGACACCAGGCAATGAATGTAGAGCCCACCTTTATCTTAACTAACTACATCTGTAGAGCCTTATTTCCAAAGAAGATCATTGTTGTAGTCCGCTAGGCTGCCAAAATGCAATATACCAGAAATGGATTGGCTTCTACAATGGCAATTTATTAGGTTGCAAACTTAAAGTTTCAAGGCTGAGAAAAATGTGCAAATCAAGGCATCATCAGGCAATGCTTTCTCCCCAAAGACCAGCTGCTGACGATCCTGGATTCCTTTGTCATATGGCAAGGCACATGCCAGTCTCTTCTGGGTTTTGTTGCTTTCAGCTTCTGGCTTCCTCTGACTTTCTGTTCCTCTGGCTTTTCTCTTTCAGCTTTTGTGTTTTTCTCTCTCCAGATTCATCCTGTTTATAAAGGACTTCGGTAAGAGGATTAAGAGCCACCCCAGGTCATGCCTTAACTGAAGTAACCTAATCAGAAGTTCTCACCTACAATAGGTTTACACCCATAGGTGTAAATGGATTAGCTCTAAGAACATGCTTTTCTGGGGTCCATAAAAGTCTCAACCCATCTAAGTCATGCTCCAAGATTCTGGATGGACACACCTTTTGGGGAGACACAATTCAACCCAGGATGCTCCCCTTGAAGGCTGCCGTCGGGCAGAAAAGTAGTTGGCCATGAAACAATAACTCCATTTTAAATCATTTACATTCTCTCTGATAAATACTGAAAAGGGACCCAAGACTGAATCAAGAGGGACCTGGCCTTGGGCTTTTAGAGAAGACAGATTTCAGAAAGGTTCATTGCATTGAAACTTAGAAAACAGCCACTGCCTTTCCACAGAGAGTGTCAGGTTCACCAACAGCCTGGCTCAGTCAGGGACAAACTCTTCTTAAGTAAAATAGCACCAGGGTCACAGGCTCAGGAGACCCAGAAACACAAGGGAGAGGAGAGGCCTCTGTCCCCTTCCTAGGAGGGCAGGTAGGCAAGGAGGGGCAGGTGAGTCACGAGACTCTCTTGGGAACTCCCTCGCATGGGAGAAAACTCTAGTGCTTCTCTTGAGCCAACTTGGGGAAGCCATAGAGAAGGTGGCCAGCACAGCTGATGCTCCTGGTCAACCCCCCATTCTTTCTCCCTTCCCCCAGCCAAGGAGAGGTGCCACCTCTACTGTGAGTCCAAGGAGACCGGGGAAGTGGTATCCATGAAACGCATGGTGCATGATGGGACGCGCTGCTCCTACAAGGACGCCTTCAGCCTCTGTGTGCGTGGCGACTGCAAGGTGAGTGCAAGGCAGCCAGAGTGAGGCCCAGTGCAGGCACAGAGGCCACCCACCACTCAGGGTCTCAGTTTCCTGGGTTATGTCTGCTTCTTGGGGTTGTTGGGAAGATCAGTCAAGGTGGGGAACAGAACACCATCTCAGCAAAAGTGGGTTCACCCTCTCCCCATCCAGTAGTGCAGAGACTTGAGCATGTGGAATGCCGACCAAGAAAGAAGCTGAGCGTCAAGGCAAAGGCTTTTATCTGGGGTTTTAGGATTGCAAATGGTATCCCGTCTTGATGCTATCAAGCAAGAGTTTTTAAAGAACAAAAAGACAATTACATAAGTTGTTTGTGGTTGGTGGCTGTATTAGTCAGCCAAAGGTGTACTAATGTGAAATACCAAAAATGGGTTGGTCTTTATAAAGGGTATTTATTTGGGGTAGAAGTCCACAGTTACCAGGCCATAAAGCATATGTTTCTTCCCTCACCAAAGTCCATTGTCACGTGTTGGAGCAAGACAGCTGCCAACTTTTGCCCAGGGTTCAGGCTTCTTGGGTTCCTCTCTTCCCGGGGCTGCGTTTCTCTCCGGGCTTAGCTCCTGTTTCCTCCACAAGGTCAGCTGTAGGCGATCAGGCGAATGGCTCGCTTCTTTTCTCCTGGGGCCTTCTTTCCAACATCATAGCTGCTTCTCAAAGACTGCTTCTCAAAACTGTTCTCACCATGCCTTTTATATTTGATTCCCCACCCACCAAGGGGTAGGGCTCAATGCCCTAATCATAACCTAATCATGCCCAGATTAACAGATCAGTTTACTAGCATGATCTACTTATATTTTTGGAATTCATAATTATATCAAATTGGCCAAAGGTTACAGTGGCTATTAAGAGTGTGCCAAATGTCCTTCAGGTTATCTAGCTTACTGAGTTCTCTCTCTTGGGGTTTGTGCTTGATGTCTGGATGTCTTAGGGTTTTGGGGAATATTGTTGCTTGAGGCTTTGCATAGTTTGGCATTTTAAGATATGGGGCTGAGATTTGCATAAGCATAACCTTCAGAACGGCCTCCTGACTCCATTTTAAATCATTTTAGCCATAGTAACACTACTTTGTCTTATTTCTTTTTACGCTAGGATTCACCTGGTATCTTAGTTTCCAGGTACACAAACACCACACAAGGGGTTGTCTTAACAACAATAATATATTGGCTGAAGGTTTAAGAGGCTGGAAGCCTTGCTTCCTTCTGGGATTGGCATCTTCCAGATGGCTGGCAATCTTTGGGGTTCCTTGGCCTTCCCATCACTTGGCAATGTCCTTTCTTTTCTCTTCTGGGTTCCACTGACTTCTGATTTCCGGCCCTTCCCTGTGCAGTTCTTTCTTTAGGACCTTCAGTAATAGGATTAAGACCCATCCTGATTGAACTGGCTACAACTTAACTAAAAATCACATTTTCAAAAGGTCCTGCTTACAATGGGGTTAAGGAAATGGGGTTATGATTAAGGACATGTGTTTTGGGGAGTCCATAACTCAATCTCCCATACCTGGGGAGCTTAGGGCTCCACCCGTAGAGATTCTGATTCTGTACTCTGGGAGCATGAATTTGTACAAGCTCCCAGGTGATTCTGATGCCTCTGGTCTCAGGTGAGCCCTTGTGGACACTGCCCCATCCTTACACTCTATGGGGTACAGGATATGGCATTCTTGGATCAAGGTGACCTACCGTGAGGCTTCCCAGATGGCTCTCCTTGGTTTGGCTCTTTGTAAAAATATGCCTTGTCATGTTTTCCTTTATTATGATGTTCTTGGTTTCTATCTTAGGTTGTCACGAGAAACAGCCATGGGAGATCCTTGTCATATGATAGTAACATGAGTACAGACTTGTCCCATGCCAGACTCCCCTAGAAGCAACTGGAAGCCTTTGCTAGATTTTCTGCTGACAGGGCTGATTGTGGGTATTAAAAGGGCAGCATCTTCAGAAGTCCCTGGCAGAATTCTACAAGTTCCCCTGGAAGTGGAGGATGGGCCTGGAAGAAGAAGGAAGCTGGGTGCGAGGCAGCTGGGGAATGTACTGCACAGCTTCTTTCCACTCTGGTGGTTTAGAAAGGCCATAGCCAGCAATGTGGGAGGTTTTTCCAAGACACAGTGCCAGGAAGAGACCAGGCAGGACTTTGGCTCAAGCCTGGTATGAAGGCTGGACCACACAGCCGGCTCAGAAAGCATGAAACAAAATACTGAAAAAAACAAAACAAAAAAAACCAGCATGTCAGGACATCAAAGGACAGGCAATAAGTGTGGGAAACAGTCAGTAGTAGACATAGATTGAGCTGGCGGGTATGAATCTGCTTGCAAACATAACATGGGGAAGTAAGAGCAATAATTTACCATCTTAGTGGGAATGGAAGTAACTTCGCTCTTGACGTGGAAAATTAAAGAATAGGTTAAATATTTTGTTAATTAATCAAGCAGATACAGACAAGATGATAGCTTTTGAATAGAGAATACATACATATATATGATCATATTGCAAAAGAGAAAAGAAAGAGGACAGAAAAATTAAAGTCACAAAAGAGGTGAGCAATCAAGAGATTAAATATGTCAGTTATAACAATCCATGTGAATGTGAAACTCTTCTTTTCAAAGGATCTAATCCTGCATCAAAATAGGATACCCCAGCAAATGCTGTCAATTAAAGAATATCAAGACACAACGATGTCAGAAGTTTCCAAGTAAAATGACAGCAAAAGGCCTATCAGGTGAACAAAGACACACACACACACCGAGCAGGGACTCAAAAGAGAATTTAAGAATTAAATAAGGCTAATAGGGTCATTTTTTAAGGCACCAGGGATTGAACCTGGGACCTCGTACATGCAAAGCAGGCCCTTAACCACTGAGCTATACCCGCTCCCCTGTTTTGTTTTAAGAAAGGGCACTACTTGATAGAGTAATAGCCTGCCATCAGAATGTGTCATCTCAAACAATTATTAAAAAGGAGAAATGGAAAGAAGCATAGCGTATTTCCCGATTCTAATAACTTGTCAGTAGGATTTCATAGCAAATTGGAACTGAGAAAAGAAGCACCTTATTAAATACGCATACTCCCCATGATGACAGCTATCCCACGACTTCTGCAACCGAGGTGGAGTCTGCTCTCTCAGCCTCCTCTGGTTGCTGGTGACAGCTGGGAGAAGCCATGCTGAGCTACTCAGGGACATCTGGCCATGCCTGGCCTGCCCTGTCCTCGGCCCTGCAGCCCCTTTTAGGATCTATGGCAAGATCCTGGGCTTCACTGACCTTTCCGATTTGGTTACAATCTTAGTATCATCCCCCACCCTTAATTCAGTTACAGAATGCTGGGTGTTAACCAGCTTCTCCCGAAAGCCAGCAGATGTTTGCATAGATAGATGCTTCTGGAGCCAGGGATGGAGCCTGGGGGAGGCAGTGGACCCAGCAGTTGCCTGGACAAAAACCCTGCTCCAGGCGGCAGAGTCTTTTTGACTTGGATTTCAGCCACACCCTGATTTCAGAAATAATAAAATGTGGGGAATAATAGGCGTCTTTGAATCAAGGAAAAGTGGTAACAGGCAATTTTTAAGATTTCTCAAGCTTTGATAGATCAAGCCGTTTATTCAATTTTCCTTTTGCTCAACTTCAGTGAAGCTCTGAACTAAGCCTCAGACCAGCTGTTTCAGAACCCAGCCTCTTCCTTCATTGCTTCTTTGTCCAGATACCCTTCTTCCTTTCCAATCAGCTGGATTTCCAATCAGCACGTCTGGACTCCTCTTACTCATGTTGTGAACATGGAAACAGACTCAGATTGTTTCAGGAACGTGCCCTCTTAGACCACACAGCCAAAAAGTGGCAGATCCATGCTTTAAGCTCAGGCACCTATGCCTTAGAAAGGACCAATGCTTTTTTCCCCAGTCTATCATAGTGCATCCCTTTGGTTTTAAAAAAAGGTATTTTCTCCAGAATCATGAAAATGAAAGTGAATGTGTTCATCTCATTGATTGTTTTGCACCCTACTTGCTTCCAAGAATGATTCCAAAGACTTGCAGTAAAATACTACTAGGTCGATGAAACCAAAGATAGTTAACTTCTACCCATTCATTCAAAAGTGGTGCATTAACCACTGGTCTATAGCACTCTCCATAGGCTAGAGCCCTTGCTCTCAAAGCTCCTTGTCAGACAAGATCAAAAACAAAAAGTACGGGAAGAGAAAGTGAGTCTCTCCCAGAGATGGTACTGAATGCAGTTTCCAGGGAGAATTGGCTCTAAGCTTCCTGGCAGCCAGGCCCAAGAAAGAAAGCAGTTGAGCACTGTGGGACGAATAGAAGGGAGCCAACCAGCTCGGAGGAGAAGTAGCCTTTCCCTGCTGAGTTCTGGGAGAAAGCGGTCTGAGCATGGACGTGGAGCTGGCTTCAAACGGTGTGCCTGGTGCCATCCTGCCGCCGACAATCAATGTGCAGGGGCTGCTCTCCAGGGACTCCCATGGCCCCAAGCATGAGATGCCACCAGGGCCACAGAGCTTAACAGAACCTGAACATGTCACTGCTTCTACCAGGTGGCCCTGGGCACAGCAATGCCCCCACTCTGGGCCTCAGCTTCATTGTCTTCAAAACAGGGATAATTTTGCCTCTTGGAGTGCAGAGGGCTGAGAGGAGTTGAGAGAAGCAAGGCAAAATTGTTCCCAGAAATGCTTGCCATCTCCTGCCCAGACACTACAAAGACACACAAAAGAGGACATTGGATTCCCTGGGGGCAAAGAGAGAGCTGGGGATCCGGGCATAAGCTTTGGATAGGGGCTGAGCTGTGTGGAAGCCACGAGAGAAACAGTCAGGTGGAGGGGCAGAGACCAAGCCTTCGGTTATAGAAGCCTTCATTTAGAGGCTGGTGGGGCCGCGCCAGGGCGATCTCTGGGTTGCCACCCGATTTAGGCTGTTGCAGCAGCTCTCTGAAGGTCGCACTTTGCACGGAGGTGCAGTGGAGGGAAAGGTCTCAACTTTTCACTGTCCCCTCCCTCTCCCTGCAGAAGGTGGGCTGCGACGGGGTGATCGGCTCCAGCAAGCAGGAGGACAAGTGTGGTGTGTGCGGAGGGGACAACAGCCACTGCAAAGTGGTCAAGGGGACTTTCACGCGCTCGCCCAAGAAGCAAGGTCAGTCCCTGCGCTCCCGGGCCCCTGCAGCGCCCCTGTGCCCTGGCCGGCCGGGGGGACCTGAAACTTCCTTGGAGCTTCACCCAGCCCATGGGTTCATGACTATTCCAGGGGGATGTCCTCTGGAAACCAGGCCCCAAGGTGGGTGGGGAGGAGGGAGAAAGGAGCCGGGGCAGAGGATGCTGGCTGTAAGAAGGGGCAGGGTTTGGTCTTCAAAGCCTGTGAGGTCAGCGGTCTGCCAAGGGTCCTCCCTCCCCAGCTCTCCAGGGCTGCCTGGCCTCTCTGCCCCTCACTTCCTTCTGCCTACCTGGGCCTATCCGAGCTTCCTTCAGCCTATGGATGTAGTAGGTCTGTCCCTGCCGGGCTCTGGGATATGGGCCTGGGGAAGTTGAGGCCCTGGACCGGGTGGGTTCTCAGTGAGTGAGGCCCGTTCTGGGGCTGGGCCCCTGCCTGGGCCTCTGTCTTCTGTGGGGGAGGGGGGCCGGGGGGCAGCAGCAGCCCACTAGGCCTCTTTGGGCCCCAGCTGGTCTGCCCCTGAAATGGGGAGAAACCACTTTGGTTTGCCTCTTTTAGAAGAAGGCCACAGAAAAACATGCCCACCTTGACTCAGGAGGCCCTTTAAGCCAGAGACTCAGAGCTGCCCTCTCAGCAGCCTCATGAGAACATGAGTATCTTCAGTTTGCAGATTGAGGGGTTCCTGGCTGATGGGTGCCCCTCCTAGACATTTCTAGACATGAGTGTCTTAGATTCAGGCTCAGGGCTTGATGCCAGGGGCTCCACAGGAATCCCACCCAAGTCTCCCATGGAGGCAGCCAAGGAAGCATCTGGAATTTAAATCAGGAGCTGGTCAGAAGGGAATAGGAGGGGAAGCAACCAACAGCTCTGGGCTGCAGCACCTCTCCAGTTGGGTAGCTCTGAGCTCAAGAAACACCAGGGGCCTTGGGAGAAACTGAGGTGGGACCGCTTGCCAGGGGGAGGGCCCGCTTGCTTCCTCAGCCGGTGTTGTCCTTCCCCATCCAAACAAAGATTACATCAAGATGTTTGAGATCCCGGCGGGAGCCAGACACTTGCTCATCCAGGAGGCAGACAGCACCAGCCATTATCTGGGTGAGTGTATCCCTGAGGCCCAGCTGGATGGGGCCATCGCTAAGCCTGGACAAGTGGAGACTCCTAGGCCCAGTTCTTCTATTGGGATGAGCAGAGAGAGGTGGGCAGAGGGATTGTGCAGCCAGGACAGGGCTGGGGGGTGAGGGGTAGCCCCTCCTCCACCTCTCCTTCAGCTCTTCCCACCTGGTGGGCCTGTTCTGGGGTCACCTCCTGGTGGCCAAGCCAGCGGTTGGAATCAGAGGGCTCCCCCTGGCAGCGGCTGTGGAGGGACGTGGGCCACACACTCCCCAAGCCCACAGAGCTATGATGCCCCATCCCTCAGCCTGAAGGCCAAGATGGGAAGGTCCCCTGCAAGTGGCAGGGTCCTGGAAACCTCCCCTCCCCCACCCCACCTCCGTATCATTCAGGGTTCTCCAGAGAAACAGAACCAATAGGAGACAATAGATATAGAATATATATAAAAAGAGGTTTGTTTTAAGGAATGGGCTTGCATGATAGTGGGGTCTGGTGAGTTGAAAATCCGTAGATCGGGTTGGCATTAAACTCATGCAGGAATGGACCTTGCAGACTCGAGTGAGACTCTCTTCTCCTCCAAGGAAACCTCTGTTGTTTGTTTATTTGAATTTTTCATTGCAGTAACCTATTGACAACTCAAAATCGCCCATTTTAACCACTTTAAAGCAGTGTTCATTGCATGTCCGGTATTGTGCCACTGTCACCAGCATTCAGTACCCCAACTTTTCATCACCAGAAACCTCGGTGTTTGCTCTCAAGGCCCTCAGCTGATTGGATGAGGCCCATCCACGTTATTGAGGGACATCCCCTTTGCTGCAAGTCAACTGATGGTTGATGCTAACCACCTCTACGAAATATCTCCACGCAAAACCTAGATTAGTGTTCCCTTGAATAACGAGCTGGGGCCATGGCCTAGCCCAATTGACACATAAAATTAACCCTCACAGCCCTCTCTGCCCCACCCACAGGAGGGCACGGAATCCAGCCAGCTGATAGACTCACCCAATGCATTGACATATTTGCAATGTGCCTCGTTTTAAGTTTGAGCAATTCTACATAAAAATATGAATTTCTAGCATCGCTGCAAAATTTGGATGTTCTAACAACTCTGGATGCCCCCTTCCCGCCCCCGGCAGACCCTGTCTGGGGGACTGTGCTCTCCCAGGCGGCCCGGGACCCTCTCATGGCTTCACCCATTGGCCTCCTCCCCCCAGCAATGGCATCTGGGCAGGCATGGAATGAGAAGTGCTGCTGGGACAACTGGGGGACTCTGGACAAGTCCCTTCCCCCATTCTGGGCCTCACATTATCACCATCACCTGAAGGCTGATTTCAGTCAGGGGCTCCCAAACAGCTGCTATTCATCACCCTTGACAATGCATAAAAATACACTACTTGAGAAGCTGCTTGATGTGGCTCAAACAGCTGGGAGTCCCCTACTGCATGGGAGGTCCTGGGTTCAGTTCCTGGTGCCTCGGGATAAAAAAAATACACTACTCCTTTAAAAAAAAATTTTTTTTTAAGTAAACTTTATTTCAACTTCAAAAAAGAACATAACAGACAAAAGGCAGCTTAATAAATTATGGAAGCATTACTTTAAAAAATTCTGTCCAGGCACATTTATCCCATTGAATCCTAAAAACAAACTCAATTGTTTCTCCAGTGTACAGAAGGATGAATAAATGAGCACAGATTGGTTAAATAACATAACCAAGTTCTCTTTGTCAGTGGAGGAAATGAAAAAAAAAAGCTTGATCATATTCACATCACATAAAACTAAATCCCCTATTCCTTTTACCTTTAGCACTGATATATTACTTTCTTTGCCTTTGCCACAAAAATATTACAATATTGCTGTTAACTGTAGTCTATAAGTTACACTAGTTGTATTTTTCCCATCTATCACCATATTCTTTTTTTCTAAGTAACCTTTATTTCAAATTCAAAAACTAAAATAACAGACAAAAGGCAGCTTAATAAGTTATGAAAGAATTACTCCAGAAAATTTTGTCGAGGCACTTTTATCTCATCTAATCCGAAATTCAAACCCAATTGTTCCTCCTGAATCCCATATTCTTCTTTTTGACCTTTTGCATTGATATAGTACCTTCTTTGTTTTTGCTGCAAAAATATTACAATATTGTTAACTATAGTCTATATGTTACATTAGGTATATTTTCCCCATGTATCACCATATTCTTAACACCTTGTAGAACATTCCTGTATTTATATTATTAACCACAATCCTCATCTACTGCCAAAATCACTGTTAAATTATCTTCCAACTGTCCTCCAACATTCCCCTCCCTAGACTACCCGTTCCAGCCACAATCACATCCACAAATCAGCAGTTTGTTACACTCACCATAAAGTGCTACCATCAACTCCATCCATTACCACCTATTTACAATCCACCTTATTAAATATTCTGCATACATCCAGCATCATCTCCCCCTTCTCCACCCACATTCCATCTCCCACCAACCTACACTGCATCGTCCAACTCTGTAAGTCTACCCATCATATTTAGTTCATACCAGTGAGACCATACAATATTCGAATATTCGTCCTTTTGTGTCTGGCTTATTTCCCTCAATATAATTGTCACCGTAAGCACGGCTATTTCCAATAGAAGGGCCCTCCCGATCTGGCGTCACAAAAGAGAAACACGTCTCTCAGTGAGAAGCTGATTTATTGTGCGTACACAAGCAAGGAACTGGGGGGATCTTCCCAAAACCACTTCAAATTGAGAACGGGAGCTAGGGTTTTTAGAGGCAAAGGAGAGTGGTAGGGAAAAGAAAAACAAGTGATGCCAGGGGTCTTGTGAGGAGGGTACATGCAATTTCTCAGCCCTGTGTTGTCTCAAACACATCAAATTTGTCCTTGGTTTTAGCCAGCTAATAAACCAACACTACTCAAGGATATCAAGCTTTTTGTCTCTGAGAAAAGTTACAGATTTCCACCATTCTGTTGGTTTTGCTTTGAGATGTTATCTTATTCCTGTAAGCAAAACTGAGAAGGTCTGGTTAATATCCTTCAGGGAACTAAGAGCAAAGAGTAAACTTCTAAAATTAGATGAGTAGAAAACCAGTTCAATTAGTTTTAGAATTTTCAGAGCTGCTTAAATGAAGACTTTTTTAATAAGCACATTTTCCAACTATCATAATGTCTTCAAGATTGCTCCATGTTGTCACATGCTTCCCCAGTTCAATTTTTCCCTTGTGTCACCATATTCTTAACACCTTGTAATAGAGGTGTTTTTAATAAAAAAATTTTAATTGTGGTAACATATATATATTTATATATAATGTAAAAATTTTCCATTTTAACCATTTTCAAGGGTACGATTCCCTGGTGTTAATTGCATTCACAATATTGTGCTGCCATCACCACTGTCCATTAAAAAAACTTTTGTCTCTCCCCAAACAGGACCTCTGCATCCATTCAGCAATCACTCCCCCTTCCTCCACTGGCACCCTGCAGTCCACTTTCTGTCTCTGCAGATTTGCTTATTCTAGATATTTCACCTCCGTGGATTCATGCAATATTTGTCCTTTTGTGCCTGGCTTCTGTCACTCAACACGATGTCATCAAGGTTCACCCATGTTGCAGCATGTATCAGAGCTTCATTACACTTCATTTCTTTTTAATACTGACTTTTCTTCCTTCTTTACTTTGAGAAAAGCTTCTATCACTGCTCTACATACAAAACCAGAACCACTTGCCTTTAACTAGACATTAAAATTAGAAATCAATTCCCAAATAAAAGGCAGTTCCACCTGAACACGGTTCTAAGTCTGACTTCCGCCGTCTCTGCTAAAAAAGGAGCAGGTGTTGGAGAGAAGTAAAGACCTTGTGGTCCCAAACTGAGACCCCCTTCTTTTTTTTTTTAATACATTAAAAAAAATTCTTTAAGATACTTTAGATTATGTAAATGTTATAAAAAAATATAGGGGATTCCCATATACCCCACTCCCTCCCTCTCCCACACTTTCTCACATTAACAACATCCTTCATTAGTGTGGTACATTTGTTACAATTGATGAACACATATTGAAGCATTGCCATTAACCATGGACTATAGTTTACATTATAGTTTATACTCTGTCCCACACAATTTTGTAAGTTATGACAAAATATACAATGGACTGTATCCATCACTGCAATGTCATGCAGGACAATTCCGATGTCCCAAAAATGCCCCCCATATTACACCAATTTTTCCCTCCCTCCCCTCAAAACCTCCAGTGGCCACTGCCTTCACATCAATGATAAAAGTTCTTCCATTGCTAGAATAACAATAAGTCTATAGTAGAATAATAATAAGTCTAGTGTAGTCCATCATCCATTCCCCAATCCTGAGGATTCTGGGATAGTGATGCCTGCTCCACCTCTAATTGAGAGGGGGCTCAGATCCCATGGAGCAGATGGATGGGACTCTCTTGCTTGTAGTTGCAGACTCTCTCTGTTCCTTAGGATGGTCGTTGTCCTTCATCATCTCCTTGTTAGTTGTCCTGGGTGAGTCCAATGAGAGACCCCTGTCTTGATGTGACAGAAGAATTATAGGAGAAAGGTGATAGGGATGGTTTTCTCGCTCGGAGATCCATGATTTGGGGCCCTGTTTGGGTCCCCTTTCCCGAAAAATAAATCATCCTGCATTCCATGCTGGAAACATGGGTTTCCTGACCAGCCAGGTTCTCAGCTTCTGGGCATCATCTGTGGAAGTCCTGGTCAGACCGGGCCTCTACTGGTACCTGGCAGAAACTTGGACCCGGCCGCAGTTGCTGATGGGATGGAGAGACCCAGCCTCTTAGGTTGGACACTTCCTCACTCCGTAGCCAGAAGCCCCCACCCAGCATACATGGTCCCGGGCTCCATGTCCTCGTGTCTGGTGGATTCTCTGCGCCCAGTGAGACCCCTCCCTGCCAGCCTGCCCCAGGTGGCTGAGGCAGGGAGAGTCAGGGCTTCTAAGTGCCCATGGCACACTCTGAATAGACTGTAGTAGGTGGCCTTGGCCATCTGCTGAGGGGAGCCCCAGAGCCCCCCACCCCCATTCCTGGTGAGGGCCGATTCAGGAAAAAGTATGGGGCTGGGCAAAAGAATGGAGGGAAATCTACTTCCAGCTTTAGATTTCCAGGGCTGCTGTCAAACCATATCACAAACTGCAAAAAAATGCATTCTCTCCCAGTTCTGGAGACTAGAAGGTGCTGGCAGCACTGTGCTCCCTCTGAAACCTGTAGGTAGAATCCTTCCTTGCCTCCTCCAGCTTCTGGTGTTGACCGGTAGTCCCTCGCATTCCTTGGCTCGTAGGTGCATCCCTCGGATCTGCCTCTGCTGTCTTCACTAAGCCATCTTCTTCTCTGTGTCTATCTGTGCCTCTTCTCTTCTTATAAGGACACAGGTCATTGCATGAGTAGGACCTCACCTTAATGAATTCCATCTGAAATGACCCTATTTCTAAATAAGGTCACATTCTGAGGTACTAAGGGGGAGTTAGGTCTTCAGTGTATCTTTTTGGAGGGGACACAAATTCAACCTTTTACAGTGGCAAAGAGAAAGGCAGGGCTCCCCAAACAATTTGGGCTGCCAGTGGAACGCCGGGCCCCTGGCCGAGGACAAAGCTGGGAGAGACAAGGGTTTGGCTCTCACTGCAGTGATCCCCAGCCCAAACCAGCTTTCCCTGCTGGGCCTCCCCCTAGGGGGTCTCAGCTCTGCCCTTGGGTGACCATGGCGGGGGTTGGGGGTGGGGGACTCTCTTCTGCCATTCTCAGCCGTCAAGAACCTGGAGACGGGCAAGTTCATTTTAAATGAAGAGAATGACGTGGACCCTAATTCCAAATCCTTCATTGCCATGGGTGTGGAGTGGGAGTACCGGGACGAGGACGGCCGGGAGACGCTGCAGACCATTGGACCCCTCCGTGGCACCATCACTGTTCTGGTGAGTGGAGGCAGGCACTGGGCCCATGGCCTTGACTTCCACACCAGAAGGGGAAAGAGTGGGCACCGGGGAAGGGCTGGGAAGGGCTGCCTGGGAATCCTGAGCCTCCCAGCATCATTCTGTGCTCTGAATCTTCCCCTTCGGCCTGGCCTCTGAACCACGGGTCCCCAAACCCAGGAATGGACCTGGAGCTAAGAGTAGGAGATCTCAACTTTTCCATCAACTCTCTGGGGTGACCTTGGGCAAATGCTCCCCTCTAAGAGTCTCAGTTTCCCAAACTGAATGACGTTCTCAGCTACCATTTTGGTCATGCTCTTTCATGTCTGAGATCACAATTCAATCCCTCCATGCCCAGGCAAGGTGCCAGATGGGCTCAGAAAGTTCAACCACTAGCCCCAATTCACACTGGATTTTGCCACCACGCAGGACTGGACCCCAGGTCTCCTGGTCTCCCAGAGCAGAAGCTGCTCCTGGTTTTATGGGCAGTAGGGGGAAGGCTGGGTTTGCTAATCACTTTTTAAAATTTAACTTTGATCACATAAGCAAGTTATTTTAAAAAATTAGAATGCTGCAGCTAAGGCCAGAGTCTCCTTTAGGCCTTACTGTGGTGAGCACGCACCTGAGGGGCAGATGTGTTGGGGCGTTGGGCCAGGTGTGTTTGAGGTGCACCGGGTCCCCTCTGCTCACCTTACCTCTGATGACTTTTCACCCCCCCGGAAAAGTCTTTGGGGGACCTACCAGCACTAGGGCTGATAAATCCCCCTCCGGGGTTGACTCCCGAGTTTCTCAAGTGGCTGCTCATGGAGGGGCCAAGAGTTGGGCAAACTCATTCACGGGGCTGCCTTTCGGGGTGGGCTCAGGTTATCCCACAGGGGAATACCCGCATCTCGCTGACCTACAAGTACATGATCCACGAGGACTCGCTCAATGT
>JAQZBX010031543.1:0-26276 GCA_029593785.1 Cabassous unicinctus | reverse complement strand
TCACCCTATTTATGGCTGAGTATGTGATCACATTTTTTAATGTTTCTTATGTACTTGAAAAGAATAAATATTACGCAATTACTTGGTGTGGTGTTGTCTACATGTCCATTAGATAAGACTTATAAAACATAAAAGATTCTTTATTTTTACTGAATTTTGCCTCTTTGACATCTCAGTTGCTGTAAAAAAGTATGTTAAAATACTCCACATGATTATAAATATGTCTATCCTTGCAGTTCTGTCAATATGTGCATCAAATATTGAGGATATGATGCATACAGATTTAAAGATATTTCATATTGCTTTTATCATTTTAAAGATCTTTACCTCTGGGAATGCTTTTGTTTTAACATCAGTTTTATCTGTTACTAATATAGCTACCCCAGCTTTTTTTGGTTAAATTTTGGTTAGAATCTAACCCTGCAAGGCTTCATTATTGCTATTATTATTGATATTAACAATCAGTGTTTAGATTCAAACACATTCTTTGCTCTTCATTCCTTCTTGCATATCAGACCTTCCCTGTGGGATCCCTTTCTATGTGGCTTAAGCACATCCTTCAGAATTTTCTTAAGTGAGGGTTATAGTTGGCAAAATCAGTTTTTTGTATGTCACCTTTTTCTTGTTCTTGAAAGATATTTTCACTGAGTATAAAAGTCTATGTTGACAGTAATTTTTCTCTTGCCACATTGATGATGACAGTCTATTAGTCTTCTAGTTTCCATTTTGCTGCTGAGAAGTTAGCTGTTAGTTCTTTGAAGGCGGTCTCTCTTTTTTTCTCTGTCTGGCCTATTTGTATGCACATGTTTCGTTTTATGATTTTTTAGTAAGGAAAATTTCAAAGAATACAGAAATATATAATGAACCCTCATGTACCTTTCACCCAATTTCAACAATTACGAGCTCATTGTCCATCTTGTTTCATTTACCCAATACTCCCCCCACTTTTTATTTTGAAATAAATCACAGAGATCACATAATTTATCCAAAAATATTTAGTATGAAGCTTTGAAAGATAAAGACTTAAAAGAAACATAACCAAAATACCATTATCTCACCTACAATATAAAAATATTTCTTAAAATTAAATATCCTCTGATGTGCTGCAGTTTCATCATGAGTTGTCTAGGCATGCATTTCTAAAAAGAAATATCTTTTAGGGGGATTCATTGGGATTGGTTTCTTCATTTCTTCAAATATTTCTCCTGCCCCATTCTTTTTAAACTCTAATTCTGAACCATATGTAGACCAGAGTTTCCCAACCTGAACACTAGTGACATAATTTTTGTTGCAGGAGGCTGTCCACAACGTTGTAGGATGTTTAGCAGTATTCCTGCCCTCTATCCACTAGATGCCAGAGGCATACACTACCCCCGCCCCTCACAGTTATGACAACCAAAATGTCTCTAGATATTGTCAAATGTCCCTGCGGGAGGGGAAGGGTGGGGGAGATACACCAGTTGAGGATCACTGATTTTGACATATGTTAAATCATTTTTCTCCATCATCCATATTTCTCCCACCAACAGTGAATAAGCATTCTTATCTCTCCAAATCCTCTCCAACACTTGTAATTTTCTGACTTTTTAATAGTGGCCATTCTAATAGGTGTGAAATGGTATCTCATTGTAGTTTTGATTTCCATTTCCCTAATTGCTAGTGATGTTGAACACTTTTTCATGTGTTTATTCTCTATTTGTATTTTTTCTTCGGACAATTGTCTACTCAAGTATTTTGGCCATTTTTAAATTGGGTAGTTTGTCTTTTTATTGTTGAGTATCTCTTTATATAACACGGATTTTTTTTTTCTTCTTTTTTTGGCTTTTAACAATAAGAATTTATTAGCTTACAAGTTTAGTTTTAAGGCTGAGAAAAAGGTCCAAATCAAGGCATTATCAAGACAATGCTTTCTTCCTGAAGACTGGCTGAGGGTGAGCAGGGCTCGTCTGCCACATGGCAAGGCACATGGTGACATCTGCTGGTCTCTCCCTTCTCTTCTGGGTTTTGTTGTTTTCAGCTTCTTGGCTCTGTGGCTTTCTCTTTTTGAGTTTCATTCTCTTTATAAGAGAATGGACTCTAGTAAAAAGATTAAGACCTACCCTAGGCCCTGACTTAACTGAAGTAACTTTATCGAAAGGTCTTAATTACTATAGGCTTACACTCACAGGAATGGGTTTGCTTTAAGAAAGTGATTTTCTGGGGTATATATAGTTTCTTTTCAAATACACCTTTACCTTTTGAATGTTTCAAATATTTCCATACATAGTTTAAAAGGCAAAACAATATTAAAAGGTATTAAAGAACTATCTCCCTCACCCTTGTCACTTTCACCCCATCCCCCAATCCTTATAGGAAACCATTTTCTTAGTGACTGGTTTATCCTTGCTGTGTCTATTTTTGCAAAAAAATAAACATTTCCCCCTTCCTTTTAATGTATAGACAGCATACTAACATATGCTTTTTTGAAAAGAAATTTAAACCAAAAATGTTTCTTGGAAATCCCTCCATATCAGTTTGTAGAGCTCTTTCATATTCATTTTAGAGCAGCATAGTACTCTAATGTAATACACACAAACTTTGAGAAGCTCTATTCTTGTGGTAGCTTTTATATGTTTAATAATAAATTTGAAGCTCTTTCCTATTTATGTAGCTTAAAGTACCTACTGATGTTCTACTATAAAAAATAAGGATATTGGAACAGAAACACTTTCTCTAAACACTTTCTCTACTAAATTTCTCCCTTCCACCTCCCAAATATTATAAGTTATATGATATTAGTTATATGATTCTATTTTTATGGTCAAGATTTATCACATTTATATTTATTACATTATCCTTGATTCACACCATTGCATAGCAGCAGATATGTATTCATTAGAATGCTCACTGTCAGGCATTTTATAATTGATCTTCCCCACTACTGAGCTCTGTATTATAACTCATTCCTTGTTTGGATGAATATATTAAAGAGTGTTTTTCAAGAAATCTTCAAATATATGAAAATATTTTCTGTTACCTGTACACATGAAAGACAAATTAGCTTAAAATAAATCTCTCGGGTTATATTTATATTCCATCAGGATTCTATAGACATTATCTTCTTGCCTTCTATAAGTAAAGCTTGCAGTAGAAAACTCTAATACCATCTTCCTCTTCTTTTTTCTATCTGGATCATTAAGGATTATTTATACTTTAAATTTAGTACCGTCACCAGAATATATCTTGGTGTTGGAGTTCTACAATCAGTTTTTTAATAGAACAAAATGTTCTCCTTTTGTATGCAGATTTGCTGCTTTTTAAATTTTATAAGTGTTCCTATTTTGTCATTCAATTTTTTTTCTCTTTTTCCAATTTTTTTCTCGATTTAAGGAGTCCATTCATAAATAATGTCTGTCTTTCATATTTCTCACCTTTTCTCTAAGTAGTTTTTCTTCTGTGTAAGTTTTGAAAGATTCTCTGCCATATAAACAGGGCCTGTCCTCATTCCTGCTGCTTCTGATATAAGTTATATTTCCATAATTGCCTAATTTTTTCATAATCCTTTTAAACTAAATCTACTGTGTTCCAATCCAAAGGATTGGGTCCCTTCATCTTTTGTTGTTTCTCTTTTAAAGAGAGAAGATACTCCCAGCAAAAGATGGATATGGCTCAAAGAGAACCATGTAGCTCATAGGTCCTCATTTGGTTATCTCCATTCTTCTGATTTTGTTCTGCAGCCTACTTTTCTGCTTTATGAATCTTTGGCCCAGAAGAGATGTAGCAAGTCATTTTGGCATTGCTGTAGCAATTTCAAACATTGTAGCATCAGCTGTTCCAACACACCACAACAATGCAATGGCATTTAAAACCATTCTAACCTTCAAGGCATCAAAGGCTGATTATGACAGAGGTGATTGTGGGGGTGCACAAGTCTAAATTCCGCAGGCAGTTTGCAAATCAGAGGCTCCGATGAAGGTTCTTGATGAGTTCCCAGGAGATGTTGGCTGTCCAAAATCAAGCTGCAAAATTCTCTCTGTATATATCATGGATATTAAACCCTTATCGGAAATGTGATTTCCAACTATTTTCTCCTATTGAGTGGGCTGTCTTTTCACCCTTTTGACAAAGTCCTTTGAGATGCAAAAGCATTTAATTCTGAGGAGGTCTGATTTATCTATTTTTGCTGTGGTGGGTGCTCAGCCTTTGGGTTTAGGTTTAAGAAACTACCGCCTACCACAAGATGTTGAAAATGTTTTCCTACATTTTTTTCTAGGGGTTTTATATGGTTGTTGTTTTTATATTTAGGGCTTTGATCAATTTTGAGTTAATTTTTGTATAAGGTGTGAGATAGGTGTCCTTTTTCTTTCTTTTGGATATATATATCCAGTTCTTCCAGCACCATTTCTGGAATAGATTGTTCTGGCCCAGCTGGGAGGGATTGACAGCTATGTCAGATATCACTTGACTGCAGATGTGAGGGTCTATTTCTGAGTTCTCAATTCAGTTCCTTCTGTATTTATGCCAGTACCATGCTGTTTTCAACCACTGTAGCCAAGTAATATGCTTCCAAATAAATTTGATAATCGGCTTTTCCATTTCTGTAAAAAAGGATGCTGGGATTTTATTTATTTGCATATACTCTCTTTTTTTCTTTGTCAGTCTAGCTAAGGGTTTGTTGATTTTGTTGATCTTCTCAAAGAAACAACGTTTGGGTTTTGTTGATTCTCTCTATTGTTTTTTGTTGTTGTTCTCAATTTCATTTATTTCTACTCTGATCTTTACTATTTCTTTTCTTCAGCTTGATTTGGGATTAGTTTGTTGTTCTTTTTTTAGTTCCTCCAGGTGTGCAGTTAGATCTTCAATTTTAGCTTTCTTATTTTTTAATGTAAGCATTGAAGGCTATAAATTTCGCTTTCAGCACTGCCTTTGTGGTGTCCCATAGGTTTTGATATGTTGTGTTCTCATTCTCATTCATCTTAAGATATTTACTGAATTTGCTTGCAATTTCTTCTTTGACCCATTGGTTATTTAAGAATGCATTTTTTAATCTCCATATATTTATGAATTTTCCCTTTTTCCATCCATAATTGATTTCCAGCTTCATTCCATTATGATCAGAGAAAGTGTTTTGTATAATTTCAATCTTTTAAAATTTGTTGAGACCTGTCTTATGACCCAATATATACTCTATCCTGAGAAGGATCCATAAGCACTTGAAAAGAATGTATATCCTGCTGTTTTGGGATGTAGTGCTCTATAAATGTCTATTAGGTCTAGTTCATTTATCATGTTATTCAAGCTCTCTGTTTATTTATCCTCTGTCCAGAAGTTCTATCCAATACTGATAGTGGTGTGTTGAAGTCTCAAACATTATTGTAGAGACATCTATTTCTCCTTTCAATTTTGCCAGTGCATGCCTCATGTATCTTGGGGCACACAAGTTGGGTGCATAAATATTTATTATAGTTATTTCTTCTTAGTGAATTGCCCCTTTTATTAATATATTATTACTTTCTTCCTCTCTTAAAACAGTTTTGCATTTAAAATCTATTTTGTCTGATATTGGTATCACCACTCGAGCTCTTTTTTGGTTACTATTTGTGTGGAATATCTTTTTCCAACCTTTCACTTTCAACCTAGTTGTGCCCATACTTCTGAGGTGAGTCTCTTGTAGACAGCCTATAGATGGCTCATATTTCTTTATCCATTCTATCAGTCTATGTCTTTTGATTGTGGAGTTCAAGCCATTAACATTCAATGTTATTACTGCAAAGGCTTTACGTACTTCGTCCTGTCCTTTGGCTTTCCATTGTCTTATCTTCTTATTGTCTGTCTTTTTATCTTTTAATTTACTCTTCCTAATAATCTTCATTTCTACACTCTTCTCTAAGTCTCTCGCCCTTGTTTTTCCTTTCAGGCTGCAGCATTCCCTTTAGTATCTCTTGTAATTCTGGTCTTTTGGTAACATACTCTCTCACTTTTTGTTTGTCTGTGAAGACTTTAAACTTACCTTCATTTTTGAAGGGCAGTTTTGCCAGATACAGAATTCTTGAAAGGCAGTTTTTCTCTTTCAGTACTTAAATACATCACACCACTTTCTTCTTGCCTCCAAGGTTTCTGATGAGAGGTTGACACTTAATTTTACTAAGTTTCCCTTATATGTGGATCTTTGCTTTTCTCTTGCTGCTTTCAGAATCCTCTCTTTATCTCTAATATTTGTCATTCTGAATAGTAGGTGTCTTAGGTTAGATCTATGTGGATTTATTGTTTGGGGTATGTTGTCCTTGGATATTGATATTTATATCTTTCATAAAGGTTGGGAAGTTTTCAGTCATTATTTCCTCAAATATTCTTTCTAGAGCAGGAAAGGGCACGTGTTGGCGAAACTTTCCAGGGAGGTGTTTGAACCTCTGCTTTCCCATGTTTCTGGTCTGACCATAGCTGATACTCTAAGCAGACTCTGCTGGCTGAATTCACTGAAGAAAAACCACTCTCTACCCTCTGATGCACCCTCTCTCTTCCCTTTAACAGCTGACAGGGAGAAAGATGTACAAGGAGGAAGACATCTGTTCCCCTCAGTTGATTTCAGTGAGTCAGGGGTTTATCCAGGTCTAATGTCTTGAGGGTGGGGGATAGGGCCTTTCCCTGCTGCCATGGGGTTTAGTAACTCATGTTTGCTCTTTGTCTCTCTGTCCCTCACCCTCCTGGGGGTTGCGCAACATTTTATCTGGTCTGCTGACCTTCAAAGCAGGGCCTTGGAGTAGATTTTGGCCCTTTCTCGATTGTTTTAGTGAGAGAGTTGAGCCCTGCCTGTCTACTCTGATGCTGTCTTCCCAGAAACTAAATCTTCACCCTCCATGTTTCTTTTTTATCCTTATCTTTTTTTTTTTAATTTTTAAGGAAGCTTTACATTACATAAATGTTACATAAAAAATATAGGGGACTCACATACCCCCCCACCCTTTCCCCCTCCCACACTTTCCCCCATTAACATCATCTTTCATTAGTGTGGTACATTTGTTATGATTGATGAGCACATACTGAAGCATTGCTACTAGCCATGGACTACATTTACATTACAGTTTATACTTTGCACCACACAATTTTACAGGTTTTGAAAAAATATATAATGGCCTGTATCCATCATTGCAATTTCATGCAGAACAATTCCAATGTCCCCAAAATGCCCCATTTACACCTATTCTTCCCTCTCCCTCCCCTCAGAAACTTTGGTGGCCATGCCTTTATATTAATGATACATGTTCTTTCATTGCTAGAAGAATAATAAGTGTACTTTAGTCCATAGTTGCATTCCTCCCTTATGTTTGTTCATTCCCCAATCTTGAGGATTTGAGGATGGTGATGCCCACTCTGTTTCTGATTGAGAGGGGTTTAGACCCCATGGGGCAGATGGATAGAAATGTCTTGCTTGTAGTTGTAGATATTCTCTGTTTTTTGGCATGGGCATTGTCCATCATCATCCTTTTGTTAGTTGCCCTGGGCAAGTCCAATGAACTGGAGAGTAGGTGTTGCAATTCTGCTGAGATTCAGGGCTCAACTGGCATATGAACAGACTGAAGACTTAAGTCTCTGGGACATATATTTAATGAGTATAGTGCTAATTATAGGCTCAAATAAAAGGGGCAGATGAACCATATGCAGGGAAATTATAAATGATCTAACTCTGTCACATTGGGGAGCATATATTCCAAAGTAAGACACAATAACAGGGTGTCAAATTCCTGGGATTGTCTGCCCTGCCTCTAGTGTCTTCTAAATGTCTCTAGAGACCTCAGGAGTCCCGCTGTTTGAGGCACTGTTTACTATAGTAGTCAATGAGATCCTGCTGAGACATGCATAAGCGTAACCTCTGGAATAACCTCCCAACTCACTTTGATATCTCCTAGTTATAAAAACTCATTTGTATTTAATATTTCCCACTTTTGGTCAAGGTCTTTTTCCAAATGCATTACTAGCTGGCCCTTGGTAATACTCCTTTGGTGTCAGGAAGGCTCATCCCCGGGAGTCATGTCCCACGCCAGGGGGAAGGTAGTGAATTTATATGCTGAGTTTGGCTTAGAGCAAGGCCACATTTGAGCAACAAGGAGGCTTTCAGGAGGTAGCTCTTAAGCAATAAATAATACTACTCTAAGTTTCAATTTCACAAGTAAAGGTTCATAAGTACAACCATTAATATCAAGGGCCTGGCGTAATGGTCTGTCCTCCTTCACTTGGCACTGCCCACGTACTCAGGGGACTCTCGCCTATTAGAGAATGTGGTAGGTCTTCTCATGATGGGAATTCAATATTCTTTCAATTATTGCGTGGGTCTCCACCCACTGATCCATGTTTCTTAATAGCTCTTTTATATATTCCAAATATTTGTTATCTTTGGACTTCAATTTGGATAATTTTTTAATGAATTCTCTCTTTAGTTATATCTATATAGTAATTTTTATAGTTTCCTCTTCTCTGCTTATATTAAAGCTTATATTTTATTTCTACAAACATAATCAGTTTATGTTTTTGCTCTGAAAACTCCAGGATCTGAAGTCATTACTGATTTTATTTCTCCTGATTTTTCCTTATGCTTGTGTGCTCAGCAAGTGAGTTACTGTTTCTTTGAAACATTGTATGTGGGAATGGGATGGAGTGGGTTTGTCCAGAGGGGATTTGTTTTAGCTTTTGCTGGATATGTGGGATCCTATTAATCCAGGACCACTTAAATTTTTGGCTTAAGGATTTTCAGACTCCTGGGTCATAAGAATTCTGGCTACAGACCCGAGTGAGGGCTAGCTTGTGAGTAACAATATTCTTTTTCCCCTTCCCTTGGTTCCAAGATTCAAGAGAGACAATGTTTCCAGTAATTCCATTGGTGATAAGGAAGTAATGGAATTATTTCAAGTTCACCCTTATAACTGAGATTTTAGCTCATGGGATCCTGGTTTTTATTAGTTAGGGTCTCCTATTCAACTTCTTCCTCCCAGGATTACCCTGCACTTTTTCCCTGGTGCCCTCTGAGGTTGTGAAAAACTAAGCTCAATATATCTGGTTCTGTAAATGCCTCCAGGGTGAAAGCTATTCAGTTTTCTGCTTACCTCTGGGGTTTACACCATCACTCTGTGATTTGCCTTAGTGCTCCTTATTTTCTTGCCAGCTCATCAGTGTACTTCAGAAGGTGTTTACAATTTTTTAAAGCATTTTTAGCTATTTTTAGTGGAAAACTTCATCAAGGTACCTAGTTTGATATTTTGCAAGTAATGGATATTGGGCTACCCTTTTTCTTTCCTTAGTTACAGACCAATTTGTTCATTGGGCATGCCATCTAAAAATGAGACCTGTTTTCTCCTTAGTACACAGCTAGCTTGAATGTCTTAGGTTAGTGTTTTACAGGAGTTACAGATGGAGAAATAAACCAGGAGCACTATTAGATTGCTGTTTTCACAGACCATTCCTTCACCTTTGACTCTGGTTGGGACCAATTATAGGCCAACATTGTGTGAACTTACTGTAGTCCCCAGGTTACTGGAGCTTGCCCAGAGCGTACCCTAGGATACCCCTGAGTAAATCACTATCTCAGCACAAATGGTCTCTGGGCTGATCCGTTCTTAATTTCCAGCAGGATGGAAACAATTTCTGGCACCCACATCTTTTTGTGTTGTGTCTCAGAGATTAGATGCCACTTTTGAATGAATTTGGAGTGTGCCCACCTGCAATGAAGAGTAGAAAATTATTCCAGGGAGACAGTTTGCTGTTATTAGTGGGGAATAGCCAGTGACAATAATAATAATCATAATAAGCCTGGTGATGATGACAGTAGGGTTTACTCTATACCAGGCACCATGCTTGGAGACTTACCTGGATTAATCAATTCAGATTATCTCAGTTGATTAATCTCTTAAACAAGTGGTCCTGCTCTTTAGTCATTGCCAGAATAAAAACTGATTAATAACTGCTTTATAGCTAATAAATCACTTTAGCAGCTCACCTTATCCACTCATCTTGGCATTAATTTTGGCAACTAGCTCACATAGGTGGCACCATCAGCACATAACATCGACCCTCAGGGCCCTTCAATGATGCATTTTGATGGATGAAGTGTGTAGTTAGTTTTCCTACATCAGAAGCATCCTAAGATAAAGTATTATTGTTGTGCTATATGACATGTAACTTTTAAGCATTGGTCCTATATTTGTCCATAAGAGAAAATGTTTTGAGGCATGCTGTAAGGAAAATTTTGACTTCATCCAAAAGTGTGTCTTGTGTCATCTCTGAATGGACATAGACTAGCCTCCTCTTCCAGGTATAGGACCTTGATTTGAAATCCATCCATCTGCTAAATTAATGATTTTCAAACTTTTTGTGAAACAATCACAAACTTACAAAAGAAGTTTGGCAAGTACAGTACAAATAACTATTTTTTATCCTGAAGTAGTTGCTCATAGCAAGAACAAGTTGCTGATGTGACGTCCCATCCCCCTGAATACATTTTTGTATTAATAATGACGTTCCCCCACATAATCACAATACAAGTGTATTAGTCAGCCAAAGGGGTACTGATGCAAAATACCAGAAATCTGTTGGCTTTTATAAAGGTTATTTATATGGGGTAGAAGCTTACAGTTACCAGGCCTTAAAGCATAAGTTACTTCCCTCACCAAAGTCTGTTGCCACATGTTAGAGCAAGATGGCTGCTGATGTCTGCAAGGGTTCAGGCTTCCTCTTCCTCTTAAGGCTCCATGGTCCAGCTTCTTCCAATATTGGCTGTAGGATGGGATAAGTCTCGTCTCTCTCCTAGGGCTTGTTTCTCTCTGGGATCAGCTGCTCTGCTCTCTCCACAAGGCCAACTGTAAACTATCAAGTTAATGGCTCATCCCTCTTCCCGGGGCCTCTGCCATGTCTAATGCAGCCCTCTCTCTTTCCTCATGTATCTGCTTCTCTGTGTATTTAGTTCCCAGGGCTCCAGCCTCCAAAACTGTAACCACCTCCTCTGCTGTGTGGTTTTCTCTGCAAATCTCTGCCCATCAAGGGGGTGGGGACTTGACTCCCACTGACTTAGCCCAACCAGAACCCTAATCACAGCTCAATCAAGTGAAAGTGAAACCTCTGAATCCAGTACAATCTAATACGCCCAGAGGAATAGACCAGTTTACAAACACAATACATCTATTTTTGGAATTCATAAACAATATCAAACTGCTATAACAACCAACAAAATCAGGAAGTTAGCATTGATAATGCTAATCCTTAGACTTTCTTCAAAAAAAAAACTTTCATAAATCACCCCAATAAGGTCTTTTATAGCAAAAAGATACAGTTCAGAATCACATCTTACATTTGTTGTCATGACTTTTCTGTGTCTTTCACCTTAGTCTTTTCTAAACTCTTATGACTTTGACACTTTTGAAAATTACAGGCCAGATATTTTGTAGAATGTGTCTCAATGTGGGTTAGTCTGATGTTTTCTCGTGATTAGATTTCGGCTGTGCACTTTTGGCAGGAATGTCAGAAGTGACTGCGAGTTCTTCCTGTGCCTCCTATCAGGTGACACACAATGTCGATTTGTCCAATTTCTGATGATGTCAACTTTAATCACTTGATTAAGGAGATGCCTGTCAAGCCTCTCCGTTATAAAGTTACTTTTTCCCCACTTTGTAATTAAAAAGTGTTTTGGGGGGAGGTATCTAAGATTATATAAACATTTCATTCCTCATCAAACTTTCAAGTTATTCATGTATTTGTATAATATAGTTCCATGGTTTCATATTTTATTCCTATTTATATATTTTCTTCTTCAAATTTTCACAGATTTTGCCAGTGGGAGCCCCTTCAAGCTGTGACATCCCATGGATATTTGAGCACTCCCTTACTTTCTGACACAAGATATTCCAGGCTCATCTTGTAAATTTCTTGCCCCAGTCCTAGAATCAGCTATTTTCTCTAAGGGCCCCTGGTTTCTTTTGGTCAAGAATGGTGGGTAGTAAGTGTGTTCACTGCTGTTGGGGTGTGTCTGTTTCCCAGTTCCTCTCACGGGACACAGCAAGGGATTATATGTGTGGATCTACATACACACAGTTACTCCTACATTTATTTTAATATTATATTAATATCTACATGTTGAAAACTGTAAGTTTACACTGACACTCCCAATCCCAATCCTAATCAAACATCACAGGGTCCATTCTAATGTTCTCCTTTCTGTATTTGTAACTCTCTACTTTGTCAGTGAGAAACATGACTCCTATTAATTTGTTTGATCAGTAACCTATATGTGACCAATCCCCTGTCACTCTGTCCGCTGCTCCACACCCCCAGCATGGCCTCCCTCCCTGACCCACCCCTGCTTCAGGACCCTGCCCCAGGTGCCCTGCCACACAAAAGCCCTCCTTGCTCTGCCCAGGCCCCGGCACCCTGCACCCAGCTGCCCTCCGTTAGGGCTAGCCGGTTCACCCACATAGGCGCCGACTCCCAATTCTGGGCTGCCCTCTACACCGACGCTTTCCTCGCTCTACTCGGGCTCTGACCGCCTGTGCTGGGCTGCCACCCTCCCCACACCCGCCTTCTTGACAGATGCCTCCTCCCCTCTCTTGGGCTCCAGTACCTCATGCTAGGCCACCTCCCTTCATGGAAGCCCTCCTCATTCTTCTCAGATGTGACCTCCTATGGTGGCTGCCTTTCTTCCCCCTCTTGGATTCCAATGCCCTGCCTGGGGCGCCTCCCCCTTACTCAGGTCAGGCTCTGACACCCTGTCCCTGCCCTGGATCACTGGGCTCCCCTCAATCCATTGGCAAGGTCGCCTACTGTTCTCAGCCCCATCTAATGTCTTTTGGACTAAATTGTTGGGGAAGGGGAAGGATGATTTTTAGACTTCTATATTCATGGAATCCTTTTTTCAAATGAAATCTTACATGGACCATCAATATATAAAACTTATTCAAGGGAGTGGATGTGGCTCAAGTGGTTTAACACCCGCCTCCCACATGGGAGGTCCCAGGTATGGTTCCTGGTGGCTCCCGAAAAAACAAAAATTAAACAACAAGCAAAATAAATGAGAAAACCAACTCAGGGAAGTCTATGTGGCTCAGTGGTTGAGTGGCTTCCTGCATACGAGGTCCCGGGTTCAATCCCCAGCCCCTGGTACCTTGGAAAACAACAACAAGAACAAAACAGATTCAAATGGCATTACATATATTATGTAATGATTTTGCTAATCTAAATGTATAGCATGTTTTACCATAATGTTAATAAATGAAACCAGTGAGGTTGTTTAAAATTTTAACTTTTTATTTTGAAGTAAGTTTAGATTTACAAAAGAGTTGCAAAGGTAATGCAGCAAGAAGTATATCCTATATCCAGCTTCCCCTAATCTTATGTATAAGTGTTTTATGATTTTCAAAATTATGAAATTAACATTGTTAGAATACAATGAACTGAACTAAAACTTTATTCCAATTCCACCAGTTTTTGCACTAATGACCTTTCTCTGTCCCAGGCTCCAGGGTACCACGTTACAGTTAGTCAATGTCTTCTTAGTCGATAAGGTTGTTTTAATAAATCCAAACTAAAATTGGGAATTATGGGTGAGAGCTTCAGTCTTACATCAACTTGACCACCAAATTGTTCCAGATACTCTAAAATCTGGATTAATTCAGACCATTTGTGAGCCAGGGTACTGGACCTAATCGCCCAGCCCCCTGTAGTACTGTGTTTCCTAAACAGCAGACTGGGGTGATGTCTTTGTTCTGTGTCTTTAAGAGAAATCCCTGTTACAGGCATGGCTGATTCGCTGTAGGAAGTTGTTGAGGACATTGTCCATTATTCCTCCCAGAGGGTTTCATGTAGGAGGCACTCTGGAAGAAATGCTTTCCCTTGGTAGTTTCAGGAATAGTTATGCTCCTTTCTAAGCAGCTAGTTTCCCTTTATTTTGTGGGTGCTGTCAGTTGGAATTATAATAGGTGTTCCTTTCTTTACTACTGGTAGTTGCAGCCAATTTTACTGCCAGCTGAGAGTGGTCAGGCCTTTATGTCATGTGACCTTTGTCTCACTTTGCCGCATCTTTCTCACCTACTTCAAATTATACCTGACTAAATTGTATGTAAGCTGTCCAAAGGCTTGTTGTTGTTTTTGTTTTTTGGAACCACATGAGCAGTAAATAAATGAATACGAAGGATGGCAATAGATTGATAGGTTGATAGATGGGATAGGAGAGTGGCTGGCAGTAACTTTCCATTATCAACTCCTGAATGCATGTACCAGACTGTGGTAGTAAATTCAGGGCCCTCCTCTCCAACGTTGTTCAGCAATCCACTTTGGTGGCAAAGCCTTACCCTCTTTGGGTGGCCCTATTGTTGCTGTGAAGTTTTAGAGAAATACATTTTTTAAAAGTAGAGTTTGATGCTGTTGTTTTTTTTAATTGTATAAACTAATTCAATATGGAACACTTAAAATTTGTAGAAAAGTAGAGAGAAATCACCCACAGTCCTGACACTCAAATAAAGCCACAGCTAATGCGGGACCACTTCTGGAGACTTCGGGGTTGTGTGGAACATTCTTGTTGAGAGACACGGTCCTGCCGGGGCCCCACTGGGGTGCCCAGACTCCAAAAGCTTGAGGTTTTAATCAGCTCAGGGCTTCCACCCGCCCAACCCCAGCCTGCACTGCTGTCTGCCCTCCACTCCCACCAGTCAGGGGATTCCTGATCTGGACGTTGATTATGGAAAAGGCTGTGCCACTGAGAAGCAGCCCCATGACAAGGGTGGTAGGAGAGGGGGGACCTGCCTCCTCTGTCTGCGTCGCTGCCTGTGGCTGCAGGAATGAAATAAGCTCTCTAAGCCAGGCTGAGAAATGGGCATAACTGCACCTCTGCCAGAGGACATGGCCCTAGAAGCCCAGAGAAGCGTCCTTGGTGCACAGTTAGTGCTCAGCAAAGATTTGCTTTTTTTTTTTTTAAGATTTCTTTCTTTCTCCGCACCCCCTGCCCCCATTGTTTTGTGCTCACTGTCTGCTCGCTATGTCTGCTTGTCTTCTCTTTAGGCGGCACCGTGAGCTGATCCTGGGACCTTCCGGAGTGGAGAGAGGCTGCTCAATCTCTTGAGCCACCTCAGCTCCTTGATCTGCTGCCACATCCACTTCCCAAAGATTTGCTTTTAACTATTGTTCTCACCGTTTAAAGTGAAGCTGGTGGCTATTCTAGTGTAGTTTGTAGAACCAAATGCTTCTAGGACCTTGGCCTGAGAGGCGCACATCCACATCAGAGCCACCCCCACCCTGGGATTAGGGCAATGGGTCAGCTCAGCTCAGCTCCTCTCTCTTTGGAAATGTATTTCCCTGGAGCTGTTAGCAGGTTTTGCAACCTCATTCTTTTTGTTTCCACGTTGGCAATTTCTTGTCTTCTAGTCACTTATCACTCCTGCCTCCTGTGTTTAAAGATCAAGGGAACCTCAATGAGGGAAAGGCCAGGTGACACCAGTCTTGCCAAGAATAAGGGAAATGACCATATCTATGAACTCAGCAGCCTTTGCCAGGTGGGCTTGGCTCTTAGACCTGCTCTTGGCAAGGCTGGATGAGGCTCCAGATGAGTATTTGAGGGGCAGGAGTGCTTCAGGCCTGGTTAAAAGGTCTTGCGATTGTTAGTGAAAAGCTTGATGCAAAACTCTTGGAATACTCATGCCTTCACATTGAAGTATGCGACGCTTAAGGAGAAAGAAACCTTTCTTCGGCAAGTTTGCCAGTATACTAAGGCATTTGGTAAGAAATAAGAAATGCCTTGCCCCTTTTCTGTCAGATTCTGTATCCTTTCCCGGTTACTTTGACTTTCTTGGGTATGACTTCTGCATCCTGGACCCTTTTTCATCTATTCTTAATTCAGAGAACCTGCCTCTCTCTGCAGGAGGGCTGACCCCAGCTGGGGCAGACGTTGAGAAGTGTCCAAATGTCCCATCTGTGTTGCTGTAAAGTAGCATAATTGGCAGGTCCCATCTGTCCAGGGAACATTGCGTAACGGAAGCTACTCTACATTTTGTTGCTCAAATCGTAAGATGGATTTTGGTCTGACCTGTGTCATCGTGGGTAGAGAGGAAAGCACATGAGCTTGGGAATTTCTCTTCCTAACATGCTCACTTAGGAGAAAGGGGAAAGTACTTGCGTCTTCCTCATGGGCTGCCCTGCAGAGTAAATGAGATGATATGAAAGTGCTTTGCCAGGCTTGGCACATGGTGGGTGCACAGTGGTCTGAGTTGAGATGCTGATGGTAGTAAGTGAACTCAGCAAGACTTACCTGTGAAGCAGGCACAGTACCAACCTGCCAGGGCTGGGGAGACGATGGTCCCTGGCCCCATACCCAGTTCAGAGCGGCACTTTGCTCCTTCTCAGCCTCACTCAGGAATTGGATGCCTTCCAGAGGTGTGATTACCTGGCTGCAGGTGATTCCAAAATAAATGCCAGTCTCCCACCCCCCAACTCCCAACCTCTCTCCTCATCTTCAGATGTATTTTTCCATCAAAATCCCTCACCAGCAGATTAAACACTGTATTATCTACCAAAGGGGTACTGATACAAAGTACCAGAAATCTGTTGGCTTTTATAAAGGGTATGTATTTGGGGTAAAATCTCACAGTTACAAGGCCCTAAAGAGTACAACTCGAGGTTGCTTTCTCACCAAAGTCAGTTGCCATGTTTTGCCCCAAGATGGTCGCTGATGTCTGTCTCGTCTCTCCTTCCTAGCCTTCCTCTTCCTCTTGAGACTCCGTGGGCCCAGCTTCTTCCCTATCTCAGCTGTAAGCTCTCAGACAAATAGCTCATCTCTCCCTGGAGCCCCAGGATCAAACATGACAGAGCCCCCTCCCTTCCAGGGTGTCTTCTAGAGTGAGTGTCCATTTAAATAGGCCCACTAAAGGGATGGGGATTCAACCTGAGTCACAACTTACCCATGTGGTCAAATCAAACCCCTAATCTTAATAGGTAATTTAATCAAAGACATCTCAGCTGAATCTGACGCAATCAAACAGTATCACACCCAGAGGAATAGATTAGCTTACAAACATAATCTTTCTTGTTTTGGGATTCATAACTAATCTCAAACTGCCACAAACACACTGGGTCCAACATCCCACTGCCCCTTTCCATGCTTGCCCTGAGCCAGGGATTTTCAAATGTTTTATCACATTTTGTCACATGACAGTGCTCATAAAAAGCCAATAATACATAAATAAGAATGTGTGTGCTGTGTGTGTACATATGAGTGTGTGTGTGTGTGTGTGTGTGTGTGTGTAGTGGGAGAACAATAGAATGATGAACCCTACCTAACCCTCCATCCTCAGCACTGACCCTGGGGCACACCCTAAAGTCTCCAGGTCCCTGGGAAGCATTTGAAAGCCACTGCTATGGACAATTGAAACTGTTTCCCAAAGGGGTCCCCTGGCTCCATCTCCAAACTTGCTGCACACCGCTATTACTGGAGACACCTTTAGCCCTCTGGTCCTGCTCTTCCCCTGCCTAAAGATGTTCAGTCTCTCCCTACTGCCTGCCCCAGAGAGCCCACTTCTTACCTTGGCATTACCACTCGCTGGCTTTGTACCTTGGGCAAGTCAATCTGTGACTCATTTTCCACATCTATAAAATGGGGTTATGGTGAGTTTAATTCCAATCGTGCAGATAAAATGCCCAGCTCTGTGTCAGGAAATCTTAGATGATGTTATATTTGCTATTTATATACATATCATACGTTTCTTAGTTGACTGTAAACTTGATTTAGAAAATGTACAATCTGAGGCTCAGTATAGGACTTGGACCATACCTATTTGCTCGGTGAGAATTTTGCCTCCTACATAGTTTTGCTGAATTTTGATTGGCACCTTGTAGCAGTTTGATATTATTTATGAATTCCAAAAAAAGATATGGATTATGTTTGTAAACTGGTCTGTTCCTCTGGGTGTGATACCCTTTGATTATATTAAATTCAAAGGTTTTTTTTATTAAATCAAGATTAGGGCTTTGATTCAACCATGTCAGTAGGGTGTGACTCAAGGTTGAGTCCCATCCCCTTGGTGGGCTGATAGAAACAGACACTCACTCTTCTCACAGAAGAGGAGAGAACTTGGTCATTTTGGTCCTGCCATGTGACAGAAAGGAGAAGGCTTAAACGGTTAAAGCCCAGGACAGAGATGAGTCCTATGCCAGCCTGTAGCTAAGAAAGAGGAAGGCTGAACTCTCACAGAGTTTGGAAACCATCTTGCTTTAACATGTGGCAGCTGACTTTGGTGAGAAAGGAACCTTGAGTTGGATTCTTTAGGGCCTTGTAACTGTGAGCTTTTACCCCAAACAAATACCCTTTACAAAAGCCAACGGATTTCTGGTACTTTGTATCAGCACCACTTTAGCTGACTAATACAGACCTCTAGATCGTTATTTCTCAAAGCATAGTCACAGACCACCTGCATCCAAATAAGCCTGAGTGCATGCAGATGCCTAGGCCCTATTCCAGATCTAATGGGTCTAAATTTCTGGAGGCAGGGCCCAGGAATCTGCATTTTTAACATTCTGCTATGCCCTGCAGGTTGAGAGCCCCCAATGTGGGTGTTAAGCCCTGGTCCCTCTGGTTGCATCCCAAGCTCACATCTCAGCCTTTGGATGGTAATTCTTTGGTCCTGTTGCCAACAAGCCATCTGCATCAAAAATTAATTTTATTTCAATAGCCTCCATCATCCCATGCTGTCATACAATCGGTCCTGTGCTTGAAATATTGATGTCACCCCAACAAATTCTTGCAGTTATTTTTCCTCTGACTTAAGTCAAGATGTTTTCTTGGGATCAGGGCTGTTTGAGTGCCCAGGTCTCACTGTTTAACAGTTCACTAATAATAACAAAGGGCTCTTCGTTTTTCATTCACTTACTTTCATGGTGACGGCTTATTTTCATTGTACAGCAGCAACTAATTAATTATCTGCTATTCTTTTGTATTTTTACCATTAGGCCAAATTTACGTTGCAGAAGAAGCCATCCATACAGAATGTGTCATAATTACTGTTTTGCAATTTCACACCAGCAAAAATTTATTAAAACTTCACGACTCATTAATAGTAAGTGATCATAATCGCTTAATAGAAAAGGAAACTGTGCTAATGACAGTGGTTTTGATTAACGTATTTGACCTTAAGTCATGAAGTCAAGTGAAATTAATATGGCTGAGTGTTGAACATAAGGTTATTTACAGTGCACATCATTTCAATCATCATAAAAGGCAAATAAACTAGTCTTGAGTTTGGCTAGATTTGAAAGCCTTTTAACTCTTCACAACAAATTAAGGGAACATAATGAACTCCTATACAATGACAATTAAGTGACAGGATGTGAATAGACACAGAAATGGCTCTTCTCTGCCAAGTGCTGTAACAATGTCATTCAGTCGGCTGGGTAAACATGCAGAGGTGTTACTAGGGTAGAAGCCTGTCTCAGAAGAATTCAGAATGGTAGGTAGGATCTTGGCAATCTTTTGAAGACTTTAACCTCTTCTAATTAGAAAAATGGGGATTATATATGAGGCATTGTAATCCAGAATAATAGTAATCCCATTTATAAGAAGCAGCTACCCCTCTGGATGTCATAGATTCTGGCATATGTGCCTGATGCAGATCCTAGCATGGATGTCAGCATCTTCTCACGCCCTGTGAAGTGTGATGGCTGGATGGAAGGGAAGAAAGAAAAGTGTACAAAATTCCAGGAGGTGGGGCAGGGATCATATTTCTTTTTTTACCAAAAATAGCATCTAGCACATGGTAGACCTTCAATAAATTTGTTAATGGAAGAAGGAATGGACATGGATGGAAGCTCAATTGATTCACTCCTTCAAGGATAAGTCAGTGAGTGTTTAGACTCCTAGCACATGCCTGACCTGGGTCACCAGTGTCACCATCAGTTTTTGTTGCCATCCTCTTTAGAGCAGCAGTAGTTGCCAACATGGGAACTTCATACCAGCTCCATGAGATTAGCTTCTATTATTTACCTTATTTGACAAAAGGGGAAGCCAAGGCTCAGAGAGGCCAAGTACCTTGCCAAGAACACACAGCTGGTAAGCAGCAGGGCTGGGAAGCTTGTCTCCAGAGGCTATCCTCTTTACTGCCCATCAGGGACACACAGAAAGGCCTGAGTCTGTCCCCTCTCGGAGGTGTTTACAGACTTGTCAAGGAGGGGAGACATGTGCACACAGAACTACTAAGTAAAACACAAGATGACACATGAGCAAGGCCAGTGAGTGAGGTGGGCCCTGAGAGCTGTGGATGCCCCAAAGATGGAGAACTCATTGGAAATTGCTGTAACCTGGAAGGTTTCCCAGAGGACAGCTGAAGGGCGGGTAGGTGGTGGCAGTGGGTGAATGTGGGACGTGGGTGTGCAGGTGTGTTTAGAAGGCAGTGAAGATCTGCTCACTTGGGTGCAAGGGGAAAGTTGGAGAGCAAATTGAAAGATAGTTTCGAGTCCAAACCTGGGAGACCTTGATGTCCCAGCTCAGAGGTTTTACCTTTACTCTGTTGGTGATCATGGAGTTTAGGAAGATCAGTCTGGAGAGAGAAAGGCTGGAGGCTGGATTCACATGTGACAGCACATGGGGTGGAGGTGGCAAGTAGAGAATAATGAATGGACATGAGGGGCAGCAAAGCCCTGCTGGCTAATGGGATATGGGCAGGGAAGGAGAGGAGCGGATCAAAGTGAATGTTGGGGTTTGAGCCTGGTGCCTGGGGGTTCAGAGACACCCAGAACAGGAGAATGGTTGTTCTCTTCCTCTCAGCTCTCCCTGAACCTGCCGTTCCCTCACTGTTCCTCTCCTTTGCAAAAGGACTGCCATTAAGCAAAGGGACCTGGTTGCTTAAACTGAACCTGGGAGTTATCCTTGATTCATCCTTCACCTCCAAGCATCAGCGGGTTCCATCAGCTCTCCCAGAACCTTCTCTCTGTCTCCGTCTCCTCTGAGCACCACTTTTGCATGGGCCATAGCACCAGCTTCTCTGCTTCTTTGCCTCTGCCTGCCACACAGGTATCCAGGTGCTCTCCTACCTGCAACACTCTGACATCTCCCAGGTCCTCTAGGCCCCTGCCCCCTCTCCAGCCTGTCCCATCTCTCCCCAGTCACCCTGAGCCAGTCATGCTGGATGGCTTTTTCTTTCTTAATACACCACGTCCATTCCTACTTCGGGGCCTTGATACGGGCTGTTCTCCCACCTGCAGTGCTGTTTGCCTACTTCCAGCACCTTCCTAATATGTAAACTTCATATCCGACGATACCTCCCCAGAGAGTTTTTCTCTGGTCAACAAACCAAAGCCAACCCAAGTCCCTCTCCATGATGGCATCCTGTTTATTTCACCACAAGAATCACCTTCAGCTATTGAGCGCTTCACTACGCACCCACGCTCTGAGCTCTTTACTTGTATTATTGCACAAAATCGTCCGAATCACTCAGTAGGTGCCATTATCATCTCCCTTTTACAGGTGAGGAAACTGAGAGCACATGTCATTGTCACACTTACTTGCTTATTTGTTTATGACCCTAAATATTCCCCCATCTCTATGTAAACTCAGTAAGAGGAAAGATTTGTTCTCTTTTATCCTCCCCTGTATCCCCTGAGCCAAGAAGGATGCTTCTCACTGAGTAGGCATGAATACGTGTTAGGGAAGCAGGCCAGAGGGGTTGAGAGAAGCTGGCTTTGTGTGGGAAGGTGGGAAACGCTGGACATGAAGGTAGGTGAGGGCACACTGACAGCTCCATGTGTGTCACCTGCACATTTTTGGCAAAAAAAGCTGGAGAACTGGGGGAAAAAATGAGCTTTCCAAATGGAAGAGGAAAGTGAGAAAAGAGCAGAGGTCCAGGAGCAGATCCTTCCAGAATGAGCTGTATGTGAAGATATACAGGCAAAGTGTGAAGTTAGATATCATTAAAATGTCACCAATGAGATGATTGCCTAAAGGACAGTTCTTTTTTGCTGCCAGTAAATCCCAAATTAAGAAAAAAAATCCAAACACATAAATTGGCTATTTATATTACAAACGGATTACCAATTTAAAACCTCAGGTTTCCTTAAAGATCTAATTCCTTCATAGCTTTGAATAATGATGTGATTTGTGGGAAGCCTCTTCTGGAGCCAGGCTGTGGCAGGATAATATGGAGGTTACAAGGCAGACACTGGAATTAGACTGCCTGGGTTCAAATCCTGGGGTCACTTCTGATCCGTGGACTTCAGACAGGTTACTTAATCTCTAAGCCTATTTCCTCATCTGCACAAAGAGGCTGCTGTGAAGATCAAACGAAGTCTTTGATGTTACTCAGTAGAGGAAGCACTCAACAAACGAGGAGGCCCTGGGGAAATGGAGCTCTTCAACTCCAGATGTGAGTAGACAGGGACCAAGCAGACCAGAAAAGAAGCAGATATGAGTGTTGGAGGTCCCTGACGGTGCCCGAGCAATCTGGACTTTCCTGGCTCTGAATGTAGGGGTTCCTGTGGGGCAGGGCAGGGCCAGCTTACCCAGCATGGAGGTTACCTGGGGACCTACAACATCCCTGGCGCCAACCTCGTCATCCCTCCCCCACACACACACCTTGGCTTCCAGCCTTGGGGCATTTTAGTGTCCAGTAAGGAAGTCGCCATCCCAACCATCTGCTCCATTTTTAATTTCTGTCTTTCTTTTTTTTTCGGATCCACAAGGGCTGAGCCTTCTCCGTTTATCAGCATGTGATCACCTGGCAGCCTCGCCACGTGTGGCTGAAGTTGGCTATCCCCTAAATTGCAGAAGGTGTTATTCAAAGAACACTTAATACTCTGTAAAAATTGCCTGAAAAACTCAGTAAAATAGAAAAACAGAGTATATGACTGTATAGTTGTGCTTGGCTAAAGCTGGTCGTAAATCGAAATAGTTTGCAATCCCCATGTGAGTGGGAGGGCTCCAGAAGAGGAAGGCAGGAAGCTGAAGGAGAACGTCACGTCCTGGGGGGGCTGGAGGAACAACTTCTGGGCTGCAGGGTCCCCTCTGCTATGGAACGGACAAAGGCGTTTCTGGGCATCTTTCTCCATCCATAAAATGGAGGTGACCACACAGCTCCCCACCCCCCAGTGGGAGGATCAAAGGAGAACATGTGTGTGAAGGTGCTCTGTAAACTGTAAAGCACGCCCAGATTCAGGAGACATTATTTGAATACTTGATGCATCCTCCAGGGACAGATGGATGGCGTCAGGGATTCATTCTCACTTGACGAGAGAGAGAAGCAAGCCAATCAGAAACACTTATCACAGGAGCGACCTTTTTTCTTACTACCTGTTTTACATTTTCTTCTCAATTTGGGCAATATTTTCTGAAAACCCCTTCCTGGAGTTGGAATGAAATTCTGGCCAATCAAATCAAGGAATAAAACTCACTTTCCATCCACCGATCTTGGTAGGCTCCAGTCCTGATGTTACAGGGATAGAAATTGCTTCAACAATTTGATAAAGGTCCTCAAAAGTAGGATTCCCTAAACTGTAGTGCTCTCTCTTCCCCTTAAATTTTGGAAGTTTGGAGCAAAAGTATGAGTGGCCAAAATTTAGAGAGAGACAGAAACCAGAGACTGAAAGGTTTTCCTGAGTCAGCCGCCCTGCTAGGGGTCTGGCCCCTGAGATGGAAACACAAGCCTGGCCCTCTACCCCCTCCACTCTAGCAAGAGCTCTGCTGTCACCCTATTAGCCACAGAAGGCTCAAGGAGAGGGACAGCTAGACGGGGATCGGACGAGGGCCCCTGGGTACCTGCAAAGTGGAAGCTGGGTCAAGCACTTCTAAAATTGTACATAACAGGCAACTGTGTTTTTCCTGGGCACAGTCTGTGGGTAAACTAGATCTTTAAAACATTTAGGCAGGCTTTTGTCACTTGGTGTTAAGTGTGTATGCTGCAACTACTCTAATTGCTATCATGTCTAGATTGAGGGACTGAAATGGAGATGAGACACCCAGGGGAGCTGTCCTGGCACTCGAATGTGTTGTCATACTTCTTTTTTAATCGGTTGTGCTTTTCCTTAAGGCGAGAGAGGCAAACTCATTACCTTTTGAAGACAGGTTCGTGCCGTAGTTTGTCAACTTGGGCTGCTCTGGTAATATGGCTCCAAGTGTTGGTGGGAGGGAAACATGGTGGGGATGTGAGTGCACCTGGGAACTCGCCTGGCCAGAAGCCAGGAGACTTTCTTTCCACGAAGCATGACAGCCAAGTAAACTAGCTTAAATTGGCGCTGGCATGGGAAAACTGCATTCATACTGTGCTCTGCCTCTACTGGCTGTGTGACTTTGCATCACTCACTTGCCCTTTCTGAGCTTCAGCCTCTATGCAAACTTAGGTTAATTCTCAGAGTTGCTGTAAGGCCTGAATGAGCTTACGCACATGGGGCCCATCCATTCCTGTGCTTGGTGTATCATGAGCACCCAATAACCAACAGCCATTATTATAGGCAGCCCCTGAGGGCACCCTCTCAGGGAAGGGCTGCCCCTTGACAATCCTGTCACCGTAACAGCTGACCAAGCCTCCCCTTGGGCTGCGCAGGCCCTTTGTGGAGATGCCTCGCCCTGAGTCACCAAGCACAGGGTAAGGAATTATTTTAAAGTCCTCCTGCACACACAGTGAGCAGCAGGTGACCGGGAGGTGCCTCTTCCCCAAATGGCAGCAATTAATCTTGCAGCCCCATGCGGCTTCTCGGGCTGTGCAGGGTTTTCCTGGATACAGTAGGACACTCCAGCCTGGGGTGTGCTCTGCACCAGGGCTGAGTCACCCTCTTTCCTCCAAAGAGCGGGGCTCAGAATCCGAGGCTAGGTTCCAGCATTTGCACAGTTCACCCTCCTTCTGCTTTTTATTCTTTAACAAGCAGTTGGTAAAAATAATATATGAATATAGTAAAAACTGTATCTCCTGGCACTATCATATTATATATGCTTGTTGGTGTGGATATATATAACTTCCCAAAATGTGTACAAATAGGACCATATTTTCCATGGCCCTGTCCCTTGCCTTTTCACTTATATCTCAGACTGCTTCCAGTGTCAATGAATGTCCATCTACTTTTTAAAAAATAACAAAAACAGCTGCATAATATTCCCTCATCTAAATGCACAGTAAGTTCTTTAACCATTTTTGATGGACATTCAGGCTGTCTCATTTTTGTTTCGTGTTTGTCACTTTTGTTTTTATGGTTTTTTTGCTGCTACAAATTATTCTGTGATAAAAATCCTTTTGCAAGGATCTGGGCCTACTATGCAAGCATGCAGGGTGAATTCATTGCAGTGGAAATGCTGGTTCAAAGGGGACGTGGATGCCAACTTATGATACATATTGTTTTTGAGAACGATTGTCCCTCTTTCTATACCCACCCAAGGTGTGCTATGTAAGCGCGCTGGTTCCTCAGGCCAAACGTGTGGTTCTAAACTCGGTGAGTTCTTGTCTGCTGGCCTGGATGAGAGGAGCTGATCTTCCCGAGGATAAAGCCCATCGGTGCAGCGGCTCTGCCAGTTTATGTGACTTTTATGGATGCTCCTGCTCGTAGCTTTCACATCACTGCGTTTTCCTTTATGCTTTATTTATATCACCAGATGCAGGCAGCCTTGTAGCTTGTTCCTGTCAGTTTTTACTCACTTTCTTGGCATTTCTTTCAGGGTTTTATTAGTCATTTTTTGTTCCGGCTCCTAAAATCCCTATCACCTGCATCCTGGGGACCGGGCTGTATTCAGAAGGTGACTGGAGCAGGAGCTGCCTGCGGAGGGACCGCGGGGTCCTCATTTCTCTTTGGGAATCAGAGAACAGCCTTGTCTGCGCCTCCTCACACGCCCAGCCCTGCCAGTGCTGACATGGTGGAGGTCCTTTCTCCGTGAAAGAACTTGGGGATTTCTGTAAAAATCCCACCCCCACATCTCTCCCACCCCTGTCCTGGAGAAGCCCAGGGCTAGGTAAGCTTCCTGGATCTGGGTTTTGTCAGATCTTAAAATGCCAGGCCCAGATCCAAATGCTTCCAAACTTTTAATCCAAATCAACTTCGGGATTCCGTGGATTCTGCCCAAAATCATTCTAAACTTGGTCATTTGAAAGTAGGCCCAGGAAGTAAGGGAGTAGGAAAACCCTGTTGAATGAAAAATTACACAGAGAGAAAAAACTTGTCCTGCAGAATCCCATGTAAAACACAGGCTTCTCTTACAGACAGTAGAGTCATCTTGCTGTCGAGTGGACTAAGCCATACGCCGAGGCAAACAACAGTGGCAAAATTAATCACTGCTTTGTGTTTTAGTATTTTGCCTTTAAAAAGTGACA